>JACJUY010001365.1:5803-17218 GCA_014220935.1 Platorchestia sp. MABIK | reverse complement strand
CTAGGATGTTTTAGTTAACAACACAATAAACGTCATCACCCAAAAATTTTAGCGGGGCTGGGGAAGTGAATACTTGAATCTACGGTATTCACTCCTACGCTTATGCTAATGTTCTACCATATTGAAACTGATGCCAACTGTACATTGATTTCAGTATTCACTACCCCAGTCCCGCTGATATTTTTGAGTGATAACCATTATGGTGTTATTAACTAAAACATCCTAGAAGTGGGTTTAGGCTCCACGCGGTTGGCTAATAATAAATTACAAAGTACCCAAGCGTACTCTAACAGCTCAAGCGTGCAACGCAACTGCTATGGAAGACTAAAATTCAAAACTTGAATAACTCAAAAATAATGCATCAGCAAGCAGAATGTCATTCTTCTAAAACTTTTTCAAATGTGTACCTAGTGATTCTTTGGAATGGAATTTTTAATTTCTGTGAACGCATTAAACTGCATATTGACCATTTTTTTTACAAGAAATCATTTTTAAAAAACATGGATATTAATATATTAAATGTGACCCCAAAATCAAGGTTTTTCAACATGAATTTTTTACAAAAAATCATTGATATAAATTTTCTGGTCATGACTTCTTTGTAAAAAATCATGGATATTAATACATTTTGTGTTATCAAAAACCATGCATTTTTATAATTTTTTTTACAAAAAATCATGATTAAAAAACATGGGTATTAAGATACTTTATCTGACCAAAAAAAACATGCTATTTAAAAAAAAAAAGGTTTTTTACAAAAAGTCATTAATATTCATTTTTATGTAAAAAAAATCCGTTTTCTAAAAAAGCAAGGATTTTGGTCACATAAAATATATTATTATCCACGTTTTCTTAGTCATGATTTTTCTGTAAATAGATGTTTTTAAAAAAAACAGCATAGTTGTATTGGTCAAATAAAATATACGAATATCCGTGTTTTTTCGTCATGATTTTTTGTAATAAAACATATTTTAAAAAAGCATGGTTTTTTTTGGTCACATAAAATATATTAATATCCATGTTTTTTTAGTCATGATTTTTCTGTAAAAAAAGCAATCTTTTTTTAAAAAAGCAGCATTGGGTTTTTTGGTCACATAAAATACATTAACATCCATGTTTTCTAGTCATGATTTTTTGTAAAAATAACATATAAAAACAACAGCATGGTTTTTTTGGTCACATCTCTATCAATGACCATAAGTAAAGATATATTATTACAACACACTATTAGGGGAGTTGAAGGTGATTCACATGCATTGTAAAATAAATTAAATATCAAAACATGAAACCACAGAAAATGAAAAATTTCATACAACCATAGAAAACCATGAATTAAGAAGTATGCTGCTTTATTTTATAATCTGACATGAAAACAAATAATGTAATGTGGATCTTTTTCTTGCTGAGTTATTTTCAAACAAAATATTAAAAAAAAAAAAAAATCCACGTTTTTATGGCCATGGTTTTTTTTATAAAAAAAACATGTTTTTTTTTAAAAAACAGCACGGTTTTTTTTTGAGTCACATCTCTAGTGACAAGGCATATAGTCAGCACATTCTCAAACAAGCATCTTAGAGCTTGAATAAAATATATACTGCAGTTGTTGAAATGAAATGATTGATGGAAAAAATAGAACTCCATGACAACCAACACAACAGCACAAATAACTTGAAATTATTAACAAAACAGATGCTCAGTGCCTGATAAGTATTGTGATTTGACTTAACTTGCTGGAATGTGCACTGAATGCCTTGCAACTTGTATGGTTATTATTGCTGTTTTCTTAAACAATAATGGAAAGTTATTGAAAGACAATTTTGTCTTCCTGGACATTAAAGACTTAAATTGAAAAGCACTCACCAAATAAGCATTGAAGAGATCCATGCTGAGAACCAGGCTGAATATTCATTTTGGATGGACTAATTTATCTCCAAGTTAAATAAAACTAAAATTAACCTTCATAGGGAAAAATTTGTCAATTGATAACTGAATTATATTTAAACCATTTTCTCACCCTCCTAAATGTAACTGAAAAATAAAAAGTATTTGAGATAGAGTAAGTTGCTGTATTGATGACCGTTTCTCATTCCCGTACAGATGGCATTTAAAGTGAAATTATGCCGCTGGTATTAGATAGATAGTGCAAGCGTGAACTTTGTTACACACTTACAACACTGCCCAGTACATATCAACACCAAATTCAATGATGTGTGCTCTAAGGTTAAATATAGCAGATCAAAAGTACCACTCAGCAACCTAGCTCAAAAAAACTGGAATCATCTAACTGATAGGCATCAAAATCATGAGAACAAATAGGATAAGTGCACTGCGTTTGAAGCTTGGGAAGCATCATCATTGTTGACATAGGTTTTGACACCATATTTGACAATTTTCCTCTCTAAATGAATTAAAGCTGATGAAAATATTAGCAGTGCTTGACAACCAAACCTATATTGAGTAGGTTCATTTTTCATACTTACCGTTTGACATTGCGGAACGAGCTCTGGAAATGATTTTTTGTTTTAATGCGAATAACACTAACAAATTCTCAATTTGGAGAAATATTTCAGGCACATTTAACATAAAAACAGGAACATTAATATGTTGAATGGTTTGTAGAAATTTGTTATTGCTAAAAAAGCTTGTTTCTATTCTAGATTTTGTTGTTATTAGGCAGCCTCTATTTTCTATGTCTTCATTGCCATTTGAACAAATACAGCTCTATACATGGCACCACATAAGGTTCAAGAATCATACAGACGAGACTCTGCTGTAGGTTGTTGCTGCAGTGAAGGCAAAAACTCTTTCATTTAGGGGACCGCCCACCCAAAACTTGACCAAATATGTCATGGTGGTCCACAGGTAGTCCTATTGCAACTAGGTGAACAAAAATGCATACTGATACGTCAAATTGAATTTTAAATACATCTATTTGCTTCTATAAAAGTTACTGATTTTTGCAACAGGAAAAAAGTTATTGCACAAACACTGAAAATTTTTATTTTAGCAAATATGTTTAAAATTTAATTTAACAGATTAGTATGCATTTTTTTTACCTAGCTGCAGTAAGACCACCTGTGGACCACCATAAAAAATTTGGTCATGTTAAGGATGAAAGGTTCCCTTAAGGGATCTTTTCCAGATAAGCCCCCCCCACTAATGCAACACATGAATTCACCCACTTGTAACTTTCAAAATAATCTAGCTATCAATTTCAAATTACAGTACTCTCAAATGAAAGAATGTTATGATCTTTCGTTTGAGAGTAATGTGAAGTAGATAGGTGCATTATTTCAAAAGTTACAAGTAGGTGAACTTATGTGTTGCATTTGTGGCATGGCTTATCTGGAAAAGATCCTCCTTAAAAGCCTTACAAGTGGCCTCAACTAAAAATGGTGTTTCCCATAAAACTCTTCAGGATAGAGTCTCTGGGCATTACACGTGTTAAGCATCAACAAGGCACCTAGCTTAGTTATAAAGAGCATGGAAATGTGGAGGCATGAGGGCAAGTGAGAGCATCGTGCAGTGAGGGCATAATGACATGCGAGAGCATAGTTGTGAGGTCACGATGGCATGTAAGAGCGTGGAGATGCGCAAGCATGAGGGCACATGAGAGATGGAGAGGTGAGGGCATGAGGGCACATGAGAGCAGGGAGAGAAGAGGGCATCAGAGCACGTGAAGAAGAAGAGATGAAATAGTGAGATAAGAAAGCTCAAGTTCAAGTGCACTTTTTGTTCTACGGAAGATGCTTTATTCCAATCAAACCTGATATATATCATCTTGTATATTGGTTTTTCCAATGCCTTATAACCAACAGCAGGACGCCATGACGGTTTCACCCAGTCAAGCCGGTACCCATTTCAGACACCTGGGTAGAGTGGGGTATTGTGCTTGAGTTTTCCCTTATACCAAACGCCGAGATTCTAACCCTTGACTCCACAGAAGGGCGCGTTCTTCACCACTCGGCTTTGGCGAGCAATGAAGAAATGAGCTGTTCTATATTCCTATACCTAGCTAGTAGTGTGTCTTAGGAAGCCTTCAAAAGGATTGCATCCGTTTCAAGGTAATCAAACGGTTTTTTGGGACAAAACACTGAAAATGAGATTATTGTGTGAAAATGCTTCTAAACCCTTTCTCTATCACGTAGAAACGTCAATTGTCCCGTGTTGGCAACCCAAACCTCCATTATCACCCTCAAATTGCCCCCCTCCCCCACAGACCAGCTCAGAGAGACCAACTGCAGCTCTGCTTAGCTATGGTCGGTTAATACAAATATTTTTCTTTGTTTTAACTCAGTTGTCCATTCGTTAGAGATGTTTAGTAGTCTCTTTACTTTCTTAGTGAGTGGTTTTGTGCTTGTCCGTCCTGTGAAATGCCTAAAACATCAAATGCAGCTGTTCCTTCTGGCCAAAATTGTTGATTAGTTAATTAGAAATTTTTTTATTCTCAAGAAAATAAAAAATTGGGTTATACAAATTCAAACATTTTTACAAATTTTTTCTGGAGCAATTTAAAAAACTGTCGTGCACTTTTTATAGATATGTTTATAGTGAATCAAACAAAAAAACAATGGTCTCTATGTACAATATTGGCAGAGATATTGAAATTTCAAGAAATTTGCCTTGAAGAGGGGTGGATATGTATATGGTTACATTTGAAAAAACTTGATGGGCTATAAATGTTTGTTCAAATGTTATAAACATGCTGTGAATACCTCAGAGCTTATTTCACCCAAAGGAATCGTTTCATATTCTTGAATATTTTATATGGAAAAACCGTTTGGGTCCCTCTGCAGTTTGCAGCAAGTATTAGTGACTTATTAGTGTTAGTGACTCATTACAACTATGGAAGACTTATTTAGAATGTTTTAGACTTTATAGTGGTGTATTAGTTTGTAGGTTTGATGAAACACAATGGTGTGAAACAGGAGGTCGTGAGCACTCTAGTGCTTGGTAACGTTGAACACCATCTTCTCAGAAAAACTATTACAACTGTGCTGCTTTATTTCCCCTAGTTTTGAAGGTAAGTAGAAAATCTATTTTGCGTTGTGAAGATCCAGGTGTGTACTACAAAAGTTGAGATGTAGTTTTATGATTAGTTCATTAGAAATTTTTTTTTATTGTCAAATCGGGTGAAAAATTATGTTTCAAAAATTCAAAACTTTACTAAAATATTTTCTGATGCCATTTCAAAAAACTGTATTTCAACTTTGTAGATATGCTCATTGTGAATCTAACAAAGAAAAATCATCTCTACGTTCAAAATTTCCTGAAAAATAGCAATTTATAGGAATTTTCCTTCAAGGGGGAGGAGAGGGAGGAGAAGGATACGGGTAAATTTCATAACTTTATAACTATAAATGTTTATTCGAATGTTATAAACATGTTGTGAATACCTCAAAGCTTATTTCACTCATGAAGTATTTTTTATAATTTTTTTTAATATTTTATGGGGCAAAACCAATTGATTCCCTAGCTGTTTAATTTTCTACTTTCTCCTTATATTTGAACATCCAGAGTTATGAAAGTTTAAGTCATATAGTCTTTAATTAATGGAAATCTTGTAACCAAAGGAACAAATATCACAGATATATTTTTCTAGTAACTCACTGTTTTGTTTGAAAAACAAGGCTTATATTCACTGCCATTCTTTTTCATTTCATGATTTTTGATAAATGAACAAGTAACTCAATGTTTGTTTCAATCACAAGCATCATTACAATCCTTGTGTAAGATAATTTTGCTTCTCTTAAACGTATGTGTTGCAATATTTGGTCACTAACTAAAATTTCTCAAATTTTTCTGTTTTGAACTGTGATAAAAAAATATTAAATGTATAAATTGGGAAATTGGGATCTTTCAGTCTGTTAGAAATGCTTTAAGGATTTCAGAACTGTCTTTCTTTTCACTTAGCATGAAAACTTATAAACTTCTATTCTTCTATAGGTTGAAAATTATATTTTTACGTAAAAAAGCAACATAAATAAATTTTGCTGTAAAATGTAATATAATGGACATTTTTTTACTTAAATGCTGCATTCATGATGTATTATCATCTACAAATAACACACATGCACAATTATTTGTCATAACTGTGAATTGCAAATTATCTGTAGAATTCAGGGAGGTGGTGTGGTTCTAGTGCCTGTGGCCTCATAAAATTTTAGGACACAATAGACTACCATCTGAAGATTCTTTTTCAACAAAAATAAAAAATTGACCAATTGGGCTCAAAAACCTCTGGGCTGTCCATCTTAAAGGTTTTCTCCGTTTGATGGAAATAATTCTTCAAAAATTTAATATCTCTAAATGACCCACAACCATAGTTATATCAAAAAACATGTAAGCACAGCCAAAAATGGTTAACAAATGTGAATCACAAACAGAATTGACTAAAAGTGTCTAAAATTATTTCATGTGTACACAGAAGAATTACAATTCTAAACTACTGGTAGGTATACAAAGTTTTCTATTATTACCAAAAACTTTATTATATATAATGTATCACAATAAATTAAAAAATACTTCTGTAACTTCATAACTTGCAGATCATTTCTCTTCATGCTTTCCAGAACTTTTCACTTTGTTAAATTTACTCTGGTGTGAGATATTTGAATCCAGAGAACTCCAGTATTAATTGACATCTTTGTCTCAAAAGTTTTTCACGAATGCATTTTCGTCTTGAAAGATCTGCACATAAATAAAAGTATTTAATTACATATTAAAAAGAAAACAATTTCCTGTTTAACAAAAACTTCCAACTTGTTAGCTGCGTATATTTCATTTTTTCACCATTCACTTTGATACTCAAGGCGTTTGGCACAATTATTAGCAACAAAGCACAATATCATCAATGACGATGTTTTCCGGCTGAAACTCCTGACGTATTTAACTCGTGCGCAAACTTATCAGCGACAGTCGTAAATGAAGTGACAATGAGTCTGTTGCATACAATGAGTCATTTCCACAATTCGGTAATGTATTTCGTTTTTATTAGCGTAAAATGGCAAGGGGTAAAATGGCAACTTCAGCCAGAGTCATTACATTACACAACTCTCCTGTAGAATATTTCTACATCGACAAGGAATGAAAACTATACCTATTCGATTTTATATTTGAAATTTAAACAGTTTAAACTTATCAGCTTGACAAGTGAATGGAAGAGACAACAGAAAACACAGCTGATGTTCAGCAGTTTCACATTCTCTTTTGTTGATTTGATAGAAAACTATACTTTTTAAACGGATACCGGTTGTTTCATAAAATTTTCTTCTCAACTGTGTAACCACTCTCAACTAAGAAAGATAAGAAAGAAAAAAAGTTGATTTCAAATAGAGTTGATACATGAAATGTAAAATATTAGATTTTTAAATGTCTAAACAATAATACCTGTAGTTGATATTTATACATCGGCATTAAATCAATAGGGTATGTTTGTTTGTCATCCACATCTAAAAAATTTGTTCAAGAAAGCTTGTGTGCTTCCACCCGACCTAGTGGACACTTATCCCCGAATTAACGGGCCCTACTGCACACAAATTAACGGGCACCCATCTGGGGCCGGTAACGCTGAAATAAAGATAATTTAATGACCAGCGGAGCATGACTAGCTTAGGGGCTCACCTGAAGATTCGAAAATTATGTTCAAGCGAACACTCTTCAATGTAGCCGGCTGTCGAGGACGCAAGAGTCCCCTATAGCGAGGGTCGGATTGCTGGAGTTACGCGGAGCACTAAGGAAGATGCACCCGCTCTCACAGCTAAGTTCAGTCTGTCGTGTCGGCCTCTGGCAGACACGCACGTAAGCTTGCCCGAATCCGTTGCTATGGCTTGGGACTCGTAACAAGAAGAGCAGACGAACGTTTTAGTGTTTACATATACGTTTTTCGCCGAAGATGTGAGGAACCCCGCCATTGCTCCGCTTAGTCGTAAATTACCAGCGTTATTAATTTTTAGGCTGATTAAGAGGATCACAGCCCAAGAACTTTATTGCGGAAGGCCTTTAAATCTGCCTTACAAAGTCTGCAAGGACCTCAGTGATCGAGCAATGGCTTGAATTTCGACAAGCTATCGAATCCATCGGCTAGCCATTTTTAAGCACCGATCTGAAACCGTTCGAAAGAACCTCTGAATTACCCGGACAAATAGAGTAATTTATGAACTATAAAACGTGTAATCTTAAAATTAGTACTAAATTAATGCTCGTGACGAGTACAACATTTTTATGTACTTAAAAAAAAACATTACGCCCCGTGTGGGGCAGGGAGCAAGGCTCCCGTGGCCGCACAATAGTGGCCCCTCGATTTTCTCTATAAGGCTCATTTGGGTGCATTGTAATTCCTAAATTATCGCACCTACAAACTTCAAATTTGTTTCAGTTGAAACATCAATTCATTCTCCACGTCGGAGTGTAAAATTAAACTCTCAGACACTTCCTGGGGAAGCATGGATAGAGATTCCCCTCCCCTTAATGGTTGGCCGATTTTTTTATAAGGCTCATTTGGGGCGCTTCCCAATTCCTCAACTATTGGTTGAGCTCTATCAACTTCAAGGAAAAGGAACCACCTACAAACTTCAATTTGGTTTCAGTTTAAACATCAATTTATTTTCCATGCCGGAGTGTATAATAAAACTCTTATACGCTTTTTGGGGTATGACAGAGAGCAAGGTTCTCCTACTCCCACAAGTCGCGCTGGCGAATGCCGCGGTGACCTTAATTATGAAACGCTGTCTCAGAGTGAAGAGAAACAAACCCGTACAACGGTGATTTAGTCACTGACACTGGGTCAAAACGACGGGCTTGGCTATGAGTTATAAACACTGAACATAAATTCAAATTATTTTTCACTTATGTGAGTGAATGAACGAAAAATAGATTGTATCAATGTTATCGTTGATACTGAAGAGAGCTGAAAATATACAAGAATTAGCAAATAACGATAACGATTGGGTGAAAATCAGAACTAATAACCTAGTATAGATCTATGAGGTTCAAAATTTCATATATAAAATTTTTAATAGCTTAATTAGGTTTCCTCAAAGCGTTACTGCAGAAATAGAAAGTTCGTACCAAGTTCTTAGTTGGAAAACTAGTGAAGGAAGGAGTCTCTCACATCCCTCTCAGGGAGGAAGGAAATCTGTGAGTGCTTTGGAAGGCTAGAGATAAAAATTCTCGCGCCCTTGNGGGGGGGGGGGGGGGCAGGCAGCGAGGTCGACCGATAAGTTTCATTTTCCGCTGACTCTAATGTCTAAACTATTGCTCCTACGAAATTCAAATAGCACGGGACATCGACGAAATTATAATTTCTTCATCATCCGAGACGAGTTGATGGCGTGTCTTTTTTTATATCTGCCTCTCGTTCTCTAAATCAAGCATGTATGTACAATAATTATGTAGGTATTGTATCACCGCCTAAATATGTGTATTTTCATTGGTCGTCGCTTCTCATAGAGTTTCCAATTTCATCTCTATAGCTTTAATAATTTCATTTGATAAATGTAAGTCTGATTTTTTGTTCAATTTTTGTATTCAGTGTCCCTACAATCTCGCCAGCCGAAGACTTGACAGCTGTAGTCATTGCACAGAAGTTTCATAATTATCTGTGTATCAACTTCAATGAAAGCCAACAGAAACTGTTTAGTTTACGGTCCAGCAGAAAAGGAACCACTTAATTTCCCGCCCGTCTTCAAATCTCCTTGTTAGAAGTTGTGAAGTTATGAGATACAAGGACATAAAGTTGTGTTGCATATTTTTTTACGCTATTAAATTTACACGTGATTCACACTAGCACACACTCCTTTGTTTCCCTGTAATCCTAACTCCCGAGAGAGTACTCCCCCTTTGAGTGGACTCGTCCATTTCCGGCTTTGCTACATAGCTTTAACCTCGGTATACATAAGCTCAACCACATCATGCAGTTTCTCTTCTGAGATTTTAACAAGTTGGCAAAACATTTGCGAAGATCTCATGGGTACTTAGTTTTTCATATTTTACTGGAATTAAGCATTTTTAGCATGAGCGTATATTTTCTACCATGTAATGCAAATTTTTCTTCGAAAAATTTCATAATTTATGCTTTCCCCAACTTAATTTATCTCTAATCTTTTGAATTTAGAATTTTATGACAAAATCAAGGAGTAAGCATATCAAGTTCAGTAAATTTTTGCTGGATAGATTACACATTCTTAAAAAGTGCTAACCATTACATTTGCAGTTGGCGAAAATGTACAACTTGGAGAATGTTGAAAAAATAGACCTTTGATACCCTAACAAAGTAAACACCTAAAAAATATAATTAAAATTGTTGAAAACCCAGTAAGAAAAGTGCCTCATCTCGCTGATTAATATACTATGCTCAAAATTATGTGTTATTTGGTCGAACAGGATAAAACGCGTACCTTTTAAAAAAGTGTTTCGTAGAGATTATGTGTATCTAATTTTTGCAATATTCAAACTTCCTCATAACTTTATGTCCTTATAAATGAATCTATTTTGAATGAGACTCACTCGAAATTTTTCTATAACATAAATGTAATAGAACACGTCTATGTGCTAGCTTAAACTTGATGAATTTCCGAACATACATTTTTTCGTCTGTATACGTTGTCCTCAATTCAATTCCTTAAAAATAATTTTGATACTCAGAACTATTTGATTGGTTTTTTGTTTCAGGATAGTACTAGAAATTAATCAATTTACATAAATTGTTTTCTGGAATTTGTTCTCATGTTTTTCTATTCTTGCTCTTGTTAGAATTCATTTTGTTTACCGTGCGTTTAATTTTATTATGCTTTTTATTCATTCCGCAAGTCTTTTTACTATTCTGGTGTTATACCCCAGTTATGTAAGAGGGTTCATCGTACTTATAAAGAAGAAAATTGGCATTTTATGAGCTATCCACACATATTTCGAATTTCTCTAAAGAGCGTTTGTACGAAAGGTGAATTTAAATTGTGAGAAACAGTCAACTTTCTACTCTACACGGATAATCATTATTTTTAGTTGAACTTTAGTTATCATGGGACTTCCACGTCTCACTTAAAGAGAATAGAGAGTTTGGTCTCGAGCGAAGACTTTAAATCTCTCTGGAAAGGATGGAGGAACAGCGAGGGTGAAATGAAAAGACAGAGAGAGAGGTCTATGAACACAGTTTTAGGTGTGACTGATATGGATAAATAACGACAAGGGATCATATATAGAAAATTTTTATTCTAAGAGTGAGTGGTATATAAAAATAAAACATATTAGATGAGCAAGAAATAGCACGAAAGCAAGTAAAAATACGATCAACAAATTAAAACGTTGTGGTGAAATATCTTATATCTTATAATAATGCAATGTGTTGCTAGACTAGTTTGAGGTAAAAGCTGCGACAGATCTTTGGAATGTCAGACCGTTAAGCCGGTGCGCGTAGGC
>JACJUY010001364.1:135386-148873 GCA_014220935.1 Platorchestia sp. MABIK | reverse complement strand
CATGAACAAGGTGCCACCGCGGCTCGTTACGTCGACGCGGCCCGTTACGCGGCAGTGTCCGCGTCAGGAAATGCGCGCAGGTGTGCCGCCAATGCACCGTGCGAAGTGCCGTCAATTTAGCGAGTTTTTAGGCCTGGCCATCACGGAGCTGTTGCGCCAGCGCGCCGTCTGGGTGGTGGCGCGGCATTTTCTGCTCTCCGAGGGCTGCTGCTGGTGCCTCATGTGCGCCCTCGTGGCGTGAATGTATTATAGCGGCACAAATGAGGGCTACTACTTGTGTGGCTAATTTCCGCCCTTATTTACTTAACATTGCTAATTCACGAACGGTTACTCAATAACGAAGTTCATGACGCACTATTTGATTTGTGCTACTCGTACTCATTCATGCCAACTCACTGTATGATCTGTTACATACAGAAATCAAGGCCAAAAACGATGGGGCACCTTATGCGCTAGCCACTACATTTTGTGTACCGAGTGAGCTTGGGCAACATCAGCGGACACGCTAGCAAGCTGCGCCTGTACCTGGAACTCGAAGAACTCCTGCGGACTGACTCGCTTCGTCAGCACGCAAAGAATCCTGTAATGAGCGTGATGCATTCTCTCTATTCAAATTCCTTTAATTTTTACTGCAAAGAATAATTGCATGCCAGCTTCATTGATGCGCGATCCCCTCGCTACCTGCCGGGCTCCTCGACTGAAGTTCCCTCCAATGATGCTCGAGGTGAACGAGGTCCATAGAGCCCTGCTCTGGCCTCATGTCTGCACGACGGGTAACGGTGGCCGTGATGATGCCTCCACTGGCCGCTGTGTCACGTCGTTGTCTTTGGGATTTGGTGCGCGTGTGGTCGTGTGAGTGTGTGAGTGAGTGTGAGTGAGTGTGAGTGTGTGAGTGTGAGTGAGTGTGTGAGTGAGTGTGTGAGTGTGAGTGAGTGAGTGTGTGAGTGTGAGTGAGTGTGTGAGTGCGAGTGAGTGTGTGAGTGTGAGTGAGTGTGTGAGTGTGAGTGAGTGTGTGAGTGTGAGTGAGTGTGTGAGTGTGAGTGAGTGTGGCGTGGTCGTGTGAGTGGCGTAGTCGTGTGAGTGGCGTAGTCGTGTGAGTGGCGTAGTCGTGTGAGTGGGGCGTGGTGTGTGAGTGGCGTAGACGTGTGAGTGTGGCGTGGTGTGGCGGGAGTGTAGTGATCACGTGGCACCAGATACACAGCATGAGCACACTCAGGCAGCGGCGGTTGGGACAGTAGCAACTATTTTCATCATTCATGTTCTCCAGCACTGGTTGTTAAGTGCGGTGTGCAGCCACGTTTGTACATTGACGGTGTTCTCTAAGTTACCTCGTTTGTGTGCAGGTGTTCGACAACGTGTACGTGTTCCGCCACCGCCGCCTGGCCCGCCGCTCCGCCAACCCTTCTGTCCACCACCACCGCCAGCTGCACAAGCATCCCAAGGTGCGTCACACTTCCTGCACAGGGGAGCGTGCCCCAATGTGTGCAGTTGTTGAACCTGAGTTTGTGGCACGGTAGATGAAACAAGGTAGGGTCAAACCAGTCTTTTTTTCGTCGACCGTGTGGCAATGGTGAGGTCATGGTAACGGACCAATTGCAGCGCTCATGTTGCATCTGGCAATACTGCTAGCCCCAAATCTGGCACCACTATTGGCCTTACGACATGTCGCAATGGTGACGTCATAAAGTTTGTTTGAAATAAAGCCGTTCTATTGGCTAGCTGAACAAGAGGAGGTGTATTTTCCCCCATAGAAGTGACTGCCTTGTTTCCTCTTTCGTGGTTTGTGTTCGCTGTTCTCGTGACGTTGGGTAAACGCTTTTCTACGCTTACCTTGTCTGACCACGAGACTAGAGCATCGACCTGACTGTCGCGGTGGAGTTGAACGAGACTGGAGCTGAAGGTAAGGTAGGCCTTCCTTTTGTTTAAGTAGTTTTTTGTTTTCGTACGCACCCATCTATTTTCGGTACACTGCTGTCCTGTTTTTCAGCACCTACTACTTTCTTCTTTAACTTTTATCTTGTTTCATTAATTTGCTTCTCAAATTACTGTTTCTATGCACCTTGTGCACAGATTTCGAAAGTCTATACTAAATTGTGTCTTCCTTTCTTTAGAACGCCTTCGTTACCGTTAGGAAGGCTTAAACAAACTTCTAATCCAATCTTCAATTTTAGATTGCATCGCGTACTTTGCGTCAGATAATCAGGTTACTGAAAACAATATTCATCAGAAAACAGTTAACGCCTGGTAAAGGAGTGAGACGCTGGAGAGGTTGCAGGAAATTCAGGTACAAATGTGTCTGAGGATTGTTGCTGTTCCGAGGGTGACTTTCTCTTTCTGCGCATCGAGTTTCAAGCCTAACTTTCTCTTTCTGCGGATCGAGTTTCAAGCCAAACTTACGTGAGGTTATTTATCCCATTCATGCTATGTAGTCGATCCCTCACTCCACTCTAGCCACAGTCTCACTCTGGGGACAAGATATTTGTCAGTGTCGGAGAGTTTACCTCATCCGCGTCTTCCTTTTCTTCTTCCTTCCGTTCTCCACGTCTTCGCTGCAAGTGGCAGTACGGACATGAAGCCTTTTGAATCTCCCCTACACATGATGCTTACTGTCACGGTCGCCTCTTGGTTTCCTAACCCGACACTGACCTCATTTGTTCTGTTTTTCGTAAGGGTTTTTGGCCTCATAATGGTTTTTGGCCTCATAATGGTTTTTGGCCTCATAATGGTTTTTGGCCTCAAAATGGTTTTTGGCCTCAAAATGGTTTTTGGCCTCATGGTTTTTGGCCTCATAATGGTTTTTGGTCTCATAATGGTTTTTGGCCTCATAATGGTTTTTGGCCTCATAATGGTTTTTGGCCTCATAATGGTTTTTGGCCTCATAATGGTTTTTGGCCTCATAATGGTTTTTGGCCTCATAATGGTTTTTGGCCTCAATGGTTTTTGGCCTCATAGGGGCTTTTGACCTCAATAATTTTTGGCCTCAACTAATTTTTGGCCTCATAGTGGCTTTAGACTTCAATAACTTTTGGCCGCATAATGGGTTATGACCTCAATTTTTGGCCGCATTTTTGGGTTATGACCTCAATTTTTGGCCGCATTTTTGGGTTATGACCTTAATTTTTGGCCGCATTTTTGGGTTATGACCTTTTTTTGGCCGCATTTTTGGGTTATGACCTCTACTTTTGGCCGCATTTTTGGGTTATGACCTCTATTTTTGGCCGCATTTTTGGGTTATGACCTCTATTTTTGGCCTCATTTTTGGGTTATGACCTCTATTTTTGGCCGCATTTTTGGGTTATGACCTCTATTTTTGGCCGCATTTTTGGGTTATGACCTCCAGAAATGGAAGATTTCCCTGTTGTGCGCACTTGTGACACGTGCTGCACACGAGACTGACGTGCCGCGCCGCGTGCAGGTGTCCTGGGCCGAGCAGCAGAAGGTGCTGAAGCGCAGCAAGCGGGACTTCGTGCAGCTGCAGGAGCTGCCCTCCAAGTTCTACCCCGCCGTGCCCCAGCGCTACCGGCACGACCAGCGCCATGACTTCCCCACCACCTACTTAAACGACCCCAAGTGGCCCCAGATGTGGTACTTGGTACGTGCACACGGCTCGCTTTGCTACAGGCATCGGTAGTGACTCCTGCATTCGGTACTAGGCGCAAAGTTAGGGCAGAACCTTGTTCTGAACACATATCTCGGGCCGCTGGCTGTGCTAGAGGCCTTGGTAATGACGTCTGGACTCGGTACGAGGCTCTAGGTGAGGCGGAAACGTGTCCCATCTCGACACTGCGGCCTCCTTCTGTTGAGCGCCTCACTGTGCATCGTTGTATTTTTACGTTATTTTTGTTTCTGCTCTAACTTAGTTATTGTGACTTAGAAATTAGAGGAACTGTTCTGTAAGACACAAAATGATTAAGTCGCTCACTTATTACCTTGTTTACGAGAACGCTCCTTCCCAGTAGCTTTAGTGCAGTATAAAATTTACACTGAAGTTGCTTCCAGTTGGGCAGTGTTGCCTTCGATGGATGCCGTTGGTGTGAGGTCTTGAAAACACGAGTCACAATGGCGCACCTTGTCAACAGCGACTATTTTGTCATTTCAACATTCAATCATCATCACTGATGAAAGATATTTGATGTTCAGATCGGTGCCCTTAGTATTAATCTTTCTCGCAAGCTTGAATTCATTACTGTCGTCCATTCAGTGGGGGCAGTGTTGATATCGCTGCCCCCACTGAACTGAACGCCACCAAATGTGTCTTCGCTGACCACAATTCAGGCCAAGCGAGCGTTGATGTTTCGATTTGTTCTCACCTCTGTGAGACGCTTGTATTGGAACTTTGTGGCTGAACTAGAGTACATAAATAAATTGAAGAGAAAATTCTTGATTTGCAGTAGGATCTTGTAGCTAGAGTACACAAATAGTTGCCCCTAACTTGCTCCCGTGCCCCCAGAACCGGGGCCTGGGCCTCGACATGCGGGTGGAGCAGGCGTGGGCGGCGGGGGTGACGGGCAAAGGCGTCGTGGCCACCATCCTGGACGACGGCCTCGAGAAGGGCCACCCTGACCTCATCCGGAACTACGTGAGTCTCCGTCGTGTCTGTGACCCCATCTTCTGCTGCTTCTTGTTCTGCATCGCTACTAAGCGCGATTGCTGACTGCTTTAATGAAGACAATTTCATGGCTTAGTGTTGGTTTTTAGATTACGTTCGACAGATATCAGAGAAGCGGGGTCGAAATTAGAATTTTAGCTCTTACTCTTTCGGCAATTTGCTGTTAGTTTTTAGATAGTATTAGACAGATATCAGAGAAGTGTTCTACGGGGTCGAATTCAAACTTTGAGCTCTCACTCTTTCCGCAGTGAAGTCAACTTATTGACTGGTTTCACTGCTTATCGTGAATTACGTGTGCGTCTGATGCAGTGGTTCTTACCCTTGTTGGAGGTACTGAACCTTACAAGTTCCAGACATGCATTTATCGAATCCTTCGTAGTTGGAAAAAGAAAATGTGCATTTTTTTCTTGAAATTCAAAATATATGTGTATAATAATAATTATATACTGTACTAGTGCACAAACTGTCCCATGCCGAACCCAGGGGTTCGACTCACCGAACCCTGGTAAAGGACCACTGGTCTAATGACTCCCATTTTACACGGCTCGGATGAGCGTGATAAGAACGACATTTGAGTTGCCTCTGCACTTCAGGACCCCGAGGCCAGCTACGACGTCAACAACCGCGACAACGACCCGGCACCGCGCTACGACCTGTCGGACAGCAACCGCCACGGCACGCGGTGTGCGGGGGAGGTGGCGGCCGACGCCAACAACTCCATCTGTGCTGTCGGCGTCGCCTACCAGGCCTCCATTGGCGGTGGGGGTTCCTTCCTTTTTTTGGAACGTCTTTGTTTCAGCTAGGCAGATTTAAACTAAACACATCTAATCTCTCTGAACTCGCCTCTGCATTCAACATTGTGTTGATTAAATGAACCACAGGACAGAAGTGATGTACGGACTCTTGACTCGCAGCGTGAACTGTTGCTCGTCTGTGTGTGCTCGTCTAATATGGAGTGCACAGCAAGCAGGTTGTGCACCTGAATATTGTGTGTGTGTGCACTGGCGTCATGTGCGCAGCAGAGGAGCGACGTCCTGTCCTATTCATTTGCTGCCCATTGTCTCGCCTCCTGAATGCAAGACGTGCTTGCGCAAATCATTCAGCCAGCTACCATCAACAATGAACGTCCAAGTTGGTTGAAAGCTTCCAGTTTTGGCTTCTCATTAGGAATTCCCTCTTTAGTATCGGGGCTCAACAAGGTTCGCCAGCTCTCAATCTGTTTGCCAAGGACAAACCGTTGTTTGGCTCAAAGAAATAATTATTGATATCAATATAACGCTATTAATAAATTAATATTTGAATCATCCATCTATTGGAATTAATGCTCCCATAGGGAATTAGTGAAGTCCAGAGTTGAAGGTTAGGTGAGCTTTCCATCTGTAGAAATAGATATCTTTTTCGTTTGGTTTCGGATCATCTTTTTTCAGTTCACTGCTGTCTTGTTTTTCAGTACCTAAGTACTTATTACTTTCTTTTTCAACTTTTATTATGTTGAATGAACTTTTTTCTCTAATTTCTATTCCTATGTCCTTGTGCATAGATTCCGCGTCCGCTCCAGTCCATGCTAAACGATGCGTTCCTCCTATCTTTCTTTTGAACGGCTTTGTTTTGGTTCGGGAGACCAACATCTAATCTAATTCCTTTGACCTCGGCTCTGCATTACGGTAGAGGGAACTTACTGCCGTGTTCTACATGCAACGTTGCAACATTGTCTTGATGTTAGTAAACCACAGGACAGAAGTGAGATCTGGACGCTCCTTGCTCATTGGTCCGTCAAATGTTCATCACTGAGCAGCGTTAATAACGCTCAACGTGAAGTACTGTATATTTTTAATTTAATATTTTAAATTTATTAATTCTGTGCTTTCTAAATTAGGTTTCATTAGGTTAATAATAAACCTGAAATTAGCTTATGCTCGGTGCCTCAATGAAAAAAGGCTGTCGCGTGTTTGGGTGTATAGCAAGACTTCTTGTGAGTATCCTAGATACTTGCACAGCTGTCTTCTGTCCTTCGTGAGTGGAATTTCACGAACAGAATCTTTGAAGATCTTAACTATAGCCACTGAAAACTTGAAATTCAAGATGGTACGGGGGCCGACCACAGAAATTGGAGCTGAAACTCGAGATGTGTTCGCTGGAGGAGCAGAATATTTCGACTGTCCACCATGCTTCAAGTTTGGGCCTGTTCCAGAAAGTGCGGCTATCCTCGCGAATTTAGCGGAGAAGAAGACATGAAAGATTAACATTTTAATTTCGGCGATCGAATGAAATTTAACCGAATATTACGAGAATATTGCGTCTCAAGGGTGAAAACGGTGTGGTTGTGCTGTGAGTTGGCGGACTGTTGGTGTGTTGTGAAGGTATATGTGCCGCGTGCAGGCGTGCGGATGTTGGACGGGGACGTGACGGACGCTGTGGAGGCGCGGTCGCTCGCCCTCAACCCGCAGCACATCGACATCTACTCGGCCTCGTGGGGCCCTGACGACGACGGCAAGACCGTCGACGGGCCCGGCGAGCTCGCCACCAGGGCCTTCGTCGAGGGCATCCACCACGTGAGTTGTGACCGCCTGCCTGCTGTGGTGCTCGTCTTCTGATCGTCTTCCTGAGACATGGCAACGTTAATTCATCGCTGCTGCTTGTTTCTGGACGTTCTGTTCTATAGTCCTGCAGTGGTTCTGCACTTCCTTGCAGAATATTCGGTTTTTCATAACGTGGCCATCGCTCCTTGAAATCGAGCCAATGCACCAGGCTAGCATCTTGCTAATTGAAAGAGTTCGCTTATTCAGGTTTGTTGGCCTCTGTTAGTAGTATGCATGTACAATTTTTATTTTCCTTATTTGTTGCATTTTGCTTTAAAGTACAGTGTAGGCATATCAGTTTCATTAGCATTCTCTCGTTTCTTGTGATTTAATGGTTGGTGAGCAGCAATGGTTGGTGATGGCTGGTGGGCAGCAGTTGATTCACTGCAGTCGTCCTGTGCGAGGTTCCTGGTTCTGAATGATTTGCTTCCCGTCACTTTTTCTTAATTATTGTTTGGCTGCAGCCAAATGCTTTTCGACCAGCAAAAATAATGTGCGTAGTATTTGTCTCGTGGTGGTGACAATCAATGTTGATTTGCCGCTCAGGGCCGAGGAGGTCTGGGCTCGATCTTCATTTGGGCGAGCGGTAATGGCGGGCGCGCGCAGGACAACTGCAACTGCGACGGCTACACCAACGCCATCTGGACCCTGAGCATCTCCTCCGCTACTGGTGGGGGCTTGTTGTTTTTGTTGGGTGTGGGGCTTGAGGGGGAGTGGGAGGGCTTGTTGTTTTTGTTGTTGCGTGTGTGTGTGTGTATGGGACTTGAGTGGGGAGTGAGTGGGACTGTTGTTCTAGGGTGTGGGACTTGAGGGGAAGGGAGAATATGCCATAGCGCTGGGAGTGTCTTACCCTGTGTCGTCTTGCGCTGTTGGGGTGGAATTGGCGCTTTCTTGTAGAAAGCAGGCAAGAGGATTGGGTTTGGTCAAGGATTGGATGCAGCTCTTTTGCCTCTGGAGTAGTGAATTTCTTGAAGCTTTTCCAATGATTTTTTCATAAAGGCAACTGTTCAAGTGCAAGTAAACAGTAGTTTAGTGATGTTTAAAATGACACAGACAGCGTCAGTTAGATGTTGAAGGCGATGTCTTGAATTGGTTGGTCTGAATGCTTGCTATTAAGTTTCGATGTTTGAGGCTACATTTGTAGGCGAATAATCTGTTCATTTTACGGATCCCATTTTGATCTCGTCTCATTGAGGAGCTTTTGCTCAATGCACTAGCACGAGATGCAGTGGCGTGTGGCTTGCCTTGACGGTTAAGGCAAGCCACACGCCACGTCATCACGTGCTAGAGCAATATTATAGCCATCATCATTAGATAAACTCTGGCGTTAGGTAGTGACCGACATGAGGAAAGAGCTGTCACTGGGCAGTGAACTCCAAAGAACATTAGGGAACAAATTCAACAAAAAACACAATATATAGAGGCTATTTTCAAAAGTGTACCGAAAACTAGAAATTTGAAGGGTTAACCCGAGTTAAGGATAACCACTAGAATGCTCTGCTGATATGTGGTGTGTGGGGCCGCAGAGCGCGGCAACGTGCCGTGGTACAGCGAGGCTTGCAGCAGCACGCTGGCCACGACCTACAGCAGCGGCAGCACCAGCGAGCGCAAGATCATCACGACGGACCTGCACCACGAGTGCACCACCAGCCACACCGGCACCTCCGCCTCTGCCCCCATCGCCGCCGGCATCGTTGCCCTCGCACTCGAGGTGCGCCTCTTTTCTAAGGGAGCACCACTCTTCGGCTAGCTGTAACGTGTCTTCTTTAGGAGCTATGCTCAGCACTTCTTAGGGGTTGAGTTTTAAATTCTGGTGATTTTTGCTAGTTGGCTGGCCTCACTCGCGAGGTCTGTTTCTTTCTTCTTCGCAAACACCTCTATTTGGCTAGTTCTATTTTCGGAGTTCTGCTGACTGAAGTCCTTATTTGTCGAGTTTCAAATTCTGGCAATTTTTCTAGTAGGCCGTGTTGGAAATAGCAGTTTTTTAAGAGAAATTCTTCTTTGAAGCTGTTCCATTTTAAAAGTAGAATGAGTGTCTGTAAGATTTATTTGTAAGCGCCGAGTGAAAAATTGCGTAAGGGTTTACGCAGGTGTGAAGTGCGTAGTGTTGAATCATCACTAGTGGTTTTGTAGAGTGAAAGCCTTCGTGTGACTGTGCAGGTGAACCGGAACCTGACGTGGCGTGACATGCAGCACATCGTGGTCCGCACCGCCCGCCCTCAGAACCTCGACGCCCCGGACTGGCAAACCAACGGCGTCGGCAGGAAGGTCTCCCACAGGTGTGTACCTGGCGCGCTCCTGCCCCCATGTCGTGAGCTCAGTTCCTTAACGTCTTCACTAGCATCATCTCCTAACTTTGATTTTATTCGAGGAAGACGTGTGTGCCTTCTTTTTGATTGATGACAATCGATTTCGTTTGTCTCTGCTTTCCATTACAACCGATTTATTTCGTCTCTTTTGCCCAAGGCCCGCCTTGTGATTGGGGTTGTGTAGCTCTCGTTGGTTCACTCCTGTCGCTGCAGTGTCAATTTTTTCGTCCACATGTTTTTTTTGTGGGAATTCTATTTATCTCGGTTGTCTCGTATCCCTGTGTAGGATACGAGAGATATCTAACGAGAGGATATACGAGAGGATATCTTTTCTAACAGATTCCCTAAAATGTGCGTGTAAATTGGAAACCCTTGTGGTGTGCAGACCGTCAGTCTAATTATTACATCTCATCTCTTTGCGTACACGGGATGGCTGGTCGAGACACATGCGCTGTTCAACTTTGTCCGTTGACATGGTCTGTATTTGTGCAACTGATGTGTGGACAGCTTCGTCTCTCGTTCGTTACGGCTGGTCTTGGAAAAGAATCTCTCTTCAATTGTAACTCCGGTGTTTTGTCATTCGTTTTTGCCTTGCTTCAAGCGAAAATGAATGAAAACAAAGTGACAGCTCCAAACGCAAATTTGGCGTTTGGGATTGCACCTTGAATTTGCAACGTACAAAGTACGTTCGCTCTCGTGGATACGTCGATTTAGTTAAACTGTTTAATCTCATTCTATCTGGTGCTATTCTATGTTTCTCTCGAGTTTGTACATTGTGTGGATGTTAGGGAATTTGGAAGTGCTAGCAATTTAGGATACTTTACTGCCTTAGGAAATGTGGTGCTGTATCTTTCTTCATTTCAGGTTCGGATACGGCATGATGGACGCGTTCGCTATGGTGCAGCTGGCGCGTAACTGGGCGACGGTGGCGCCTCAGCGCAGCTGTGAAGTGCGGGCACCACACGACGACAAGTGAGAGGGAAGGGGAGGGGGGGGGAGGGCTGTGGTGAAGTGTGTTGCGTGCAGTGGTTGTGGTGAGAGCATTGCCGGAGTGAATGTGGGAGCGGCGTGAGCGTCGCGGTGTACAGTTCCTACCAGTAGCGTTTTTTATGAGCATATCATGGATTTTGAAATATCGTGGGATGTTAATGTTGCGAGCTAACATTTGTACAATTTTGGCAGACTGATCCCGCAGAAGAGCGTGGTGTCGCTGACGCTGGAGGTGTCGGAGTGTCCGGGTGTGGAGGAGCTGGAGCACGTGCAGGCGATGGTGTCGCTGTCGGCGGACCGCAGGGGCGACCTCGAGATCTACCTCGTGTCCCCAGCGGGCACCCGCAGCACCCTCCTCGCGCAGCGCCCTCACGACAACAGCAGGGCCGGCTTCAGGGTGAGGCACCTCGCGTCTTGTCAACCTGCACAGCATCGAGTGACTGCCACTCATGTTCTCTTGACGCAATGGACTGCTGCTGCACTGCTGACCCACGCAAGGGGGGTCGGAGCGCTCACGGTGCTGTAGTGCTTCTTCAGCCATGCACTTGAGCTTCTTGTCCTGCGCTTAAGTCATGAAACTTAGGCTTCAGTCATACTTGTAGGGGGAGGTGAGGTGTTGCTGTGGGCGTAGCTGTCGCATGATATTCAAATTGTGTCTTCTTCCGAGGCAGTCAAATTTTGAATCATCACTCACTCTATTTCAAGAAAGTTGCTGATTGGAGACCTGATTTAATTACAAAGTTCTTTCTTCAATGGTTTTGTAGAATACTTCCCCCCCCATTGTATACAATTATATTTTAATTTTTATAGGATTTGCTTGGAGTAATAGAAAGTAAGAAAGACGAGTTTTTTAAGCCTGCCAGTTCCGGACCTGAGGAATGTGTGATCCGAGTGCGCATGGGTCTTGAGCTGAGGCAGCTTTCCTGAGAGCCCCTCTGGCGGGGCGAGCGGTGTTGGGTGGCCTGGTAGGGTTGCTGGACCCTGCGGTGCACACCACGGTAGAGGAAACCAGGTAGAGTCATTTCCATAGGGGAAAATACACCTCCTCTTGTTCGGCTAGCTAATAAAACGGCTTTATTTCAAACAAACGTTATGACGTCACCATTACATGTCGTTAGGCCAATAGTGGTGCAAGATTCGGGGCTAGCAGTGTTGCCAGATGCAATATGAGCGCTGGTATTGGTTTCTTGCCATGACGTCAGCATTGCCACACGGCCGACGAAAAAAAGACTGGTTTGACTCTACTTTGTTTCTTCTACCGTGGCTCACCCTGCCTGGGATGGTCAGGGCTGTTGTGTCAGGTGCTGGGCTCTTGGCTACTATTGCACAGCGAGCAAAGGAAAGTCCCACAGCTTCGTTAGACGCTCTGCTACCCTGCCTGTGTGGTGTTAATAGTGACCGAGCCCTACTTCCTGAGCAGGATTCTTTTACTAAAAATACGATGAATCGGACCCTTATAATTAATATTTCACATATTTATAAGCGGCTATGGTAGAGACGTTGCGTACCAATATGAGATGATGCAGGTGTTCGCCATTAGAACTGACGAGAGCTCTGTGTTTGCAGTCGTGGCCGTTCATGAGCGTGCACATGTGGGGCGAGAAGCCGCTGGGCATCTGGAAGCTCGAGGTGCACAACAACGGACACTTCTTCACCAATGGTAGGACCGCCAGCCCGGCTGCCCTCTGGAGGCTTGCGCTGTTACCCCTACCCCTGTAGCTCCTTGGGTTACCCTCGCAGGAACTGCCTCTCTCGCACAGTAACTCGTGAGAGTTGCTCTGTAGTGCCAAGTGTTGCCCCCTCAGTGACCTGTTAACTGTGGTACTTAGCTTCGTCTTACAGTCACCCTCCTATGAATTGTATCAAGCATCACATTGTACCTCTTGCTTTACTAAACTTCCTTGCGAGGTTACTCTTGTGGTAACGATTCGCATTTATATTTGTCTTGAAAGTGTCCTCACTCTCGGTGGGCTAGTGAACTTAACTAAAAGTGAGTGTGGTTCGATGGAATAGTAATCTTAGTCGAATTTTGGCATTGCATCCACTGTACGTTGCAGAATTATTGGCGGACGACCTGCCTTAAACTTTGATTTTGTTCTTGGATTTCGAGTGGAGCGCAGCGCTGTGTGAAGCTTGGCAGACATGTGCGTGTGGGAGGTGTGCTGTGCTTCTGGTGGTTGAATCTGGCCCATTTGATGATGGATTTTAGACAGTGATGAATTCTTGATTCTTTCACGTTCCATAGGTCTGACTACACTGTTCTCAGGCAAAAATGGCCTTGGTGTATCATGTTTCGTATTGAGTTTGGTCCCTGATATTTTGTTTGGATGTTCACTGTTGAGTGGCTGTTCCTTCTTCATTGCGATGCTCGATGACAACCTGATGCCAGTGCCAGTCCAATGGCGGTGGTTGTGATAACACTAAAATGAACACAGAATGCTCACGTTGAAGGGTTAATGATTGCCATTGTTTGGATGGGTGTACGAGTGCTTTTTGCTGGTAGATAGTTGTTGAATGTTGTTGCTTATTGTTAGGCGTATTTGCTTTTTACTTGGTATTGTGTGAACTTCTATTTCACTCTATTTCTTTCAAATCCTAGCCATGTAGTTATGAAATGATTGAACAGAAATGAAGCTACTCTCCCATAAGTTAACTTACTCTTTGCTATGAGAAGTCACTCTCACTGCTTTGGAAGCAATTCCAATGTTTAAAAACGCGGATCATTTATGAAAAAGTCCACAGGAGCTTTTTTTAATCTCGTTTTGTTGCCTTTTCAGCTGTGCGCACTTGTGCGCCTTCGTGACTGCGCTCAGCTAGTGGGGAAAATTCTGCTAAGATTTCTTACGTTCGTCTTGTGCTATGGATGCATCCGTTTTTTTTCTGTTTGTAAATTATTTCTTGCAACGATTTCAATGAAGTTTTCAAAAGATAATATGCTATTTGTATTGCTTCTGTTATGATTTCTTATGATTCCCCCTTACTCCTCTCTCTTTTTCCCTC
>JACJUY010001364.1:55696-135372 GCA_014220935.1 Platorchestia sp. MABIK | reverse complement strand
CCCCCCGGTCCTGATGGTGTGATCGATGAGTGAATTGCGTGCGAGGAGAACACCTTCGTATCCTGGCCTCATTGATTTGCTTTCTTCCCTATTCTGTTCCCTACGACTTTTTTTACTTTGGTATAAACTTATGTACTTGATTTCTGTTGCATTTTCCTCATTTTCATCTCTATTTAAAATCTGCAATATTTCTATTAGTCTTGCAGTGCTCATGTTCTATTTGAGTCTAACCTCTCCGTATTTTATCTCCTGCAAAGCGAGCGATGATGCATTCCTGACCGTCGTATTCTTTAGTTCGAGTGGTGGGCCAGTTGAAAAACTGTGTGAATATTTCATTTTGTTGTTAATTATCTTTCGTTTCGTTTGTTTTTAAATTTCTCACTTTTCACCTATTTTGATTTGATTTTGTTCATTGATGCTCAATAGTTTGGTGTGAGTGTGCGCACTCCGTGTAGTCGTTTGGTGTGAGTGTGCGCACTCCGTGTAGTCGTTTGGTGTGAGTGTGCGCACTCCGTGTAGTCGTTTGGTGTTTATATTTCACGTGGCAGATTGTGAGATTATTATTTCACGGTGAAGTTGTCTCACCTGCGGGCTCCATCGCCCGTGTTGGCTGCTGTTGGACTGGTGGTGTAGCGCGTGTACAGGTTGCGAGTGTGGGCTGTTGGGTCCCAAATATTCCTTCCTTGGTAACCTCAATGAATTAAAAAGTGCTGCTTGTGTTATTAATAATCGTTGAGTTGCGCTTGGGGTCTTACTAGAGTTGGAAATTAGTGTGTTTTAGCTTTTGAATTCTGAAGGGCCATCTGCCCACTTTTCTTGCTCAACTTTGCATGGAGTGACGATGAAACGCGTGTGTGCTAAGCTTAACTTGTGCTTCATTTGTATTTAATTTGTACAAATTTTTTGTTTCTTTTTGCTTGAACTCCGTAAAATTTTAGACGGCGTATGCTCAATCATTTGGTGAGTCTATCCAGGGGAACTGCAACAATCCTCGCCCCCAGTACTCCCTCTGCCCTCTCTCTCTCTCCACTCCCTCTGAGTGTCCCCACGCGTCATGAGGGCTGTGTGTGTGAGCTTTGTGAGGCGTGCGGCAGCAGGGAGCTGCTTAGGCAAGCTGCTGTTAGCTCTGCGTGTGTCAGCGAGTCAGTGAGCAAAATCTGCTGCACACCTTCCCTTCCTTCCGTGGTGTGGCGCCTTCTTCTTATGCGGTAATTCTTCCCAATATTTGCCGTGAGCAAATTTGCTTCACTGGCTAAGCAAGCTATGCCTTGAGTGCGAGCCAGGTAAAGGAAGCTTGAAGAAACCAACACACAAATATAGGAGGGGAAAGCCTCCTTGCTTTTTGTGACCTTGAATGAAAGGCTCTATGTATATAGACCTGTATAGATAGATATGCTAGTGCGTACTTACCCCTCCCCCTCTCCCCTGTTGCAGAGCCCCCTTGGCTACCGTGGGGCAACTTTGCCGAGCGTAGTAAGTGTCCTCCGCTGTTCAGCCTTCCCTCATGGTTTATTCGTTTATGTTTCGCTCAATTTTTAGTCCAAAATAAATATTCTATCAGGGCACATCCGGTGGTTTAATACATGTAACCCTTATTTAAAGTGGATACATATTCCTTGAGTTTCCTCTGTGGGCTACATGTGTGCAGTAACATAAGACGATCATAGCATCTCTCCGTGGGTGGTGCGCTGGTCGTGGTCTCTTGGCTTAGCGTTGCTCGAATGAAGTAGCTTATTTTCTTTGTCTCCCATTTCTGAGGCATATTCAGCTGGTGCTTTGTGTTGGGTGTTGCTGGTGGTGGCAGCGTGCCTGTCGGAGGGTAGCGTTAGCTGGTGGTGGATGTTGGTGTAGTGGTTGTGGTGAAAGTTGCTAGAGGTGGTGGTGCACTAACATCAAGAGGCCGCTGGAGGCGTGGCTTCTCTTGTCTGCTCTTATCTTTCCCTGCCTTGGCATCGTGCGGGTCTGCAGCTGGTGCATTGGTGGCTAGTTATCATCTCGAACTTATCCTCTAGAATAATGCGCCAACTACGAATGCGTCTCATTCATTGTGGGAAATGTAGTTCATGTAGTAGACACCTCATTCTCTCTTTGTAGTATGCTTGGTTCTTCTAATAGTTAGAATGCGTGTTACGCTAGAAGCATGTCTGATTCTCTCGGAATGGATGCCGGTGCTGAGTAATGAGACTAACATAAGAGGCGATGAGTTCAGCTGCACTCGCATGAGCAGCGAGTGTCGTGTGACTGGAGCTTGGCGTGTGACGCAGGCCGCTCCTTCTTCTCATGCTCACATGTTCCTGCCGCCTCACACACGGGGCAGTTGCGCATGTAGTGTGGGACTGGCGAGCTGAGGAGGTGTGGGACCTCTCACTTCTCCCCTGTACATATTGAGTGTTTGTATGCTGTGTTTGTATCCTCGTTTGTCTTCTTGTTGCAGCACTAACTAGTGTAGACGTGTGAACTGGTTTTTCTGTGTTGTGTGCTGTGAATGTAACTGGCAGACGCCAACCTCAGGTCTCTTGTTCCCCTCACGTCACGCAACTCGTCACTCGTGTGTGCACCAGCACTTAGGCACCTTGTGTCAGCGCAAGTGCCATCTGACACTCCTGTCAGCGCTTCTCGGGCTGACGGACGGACACCTTGTGACTGTGGCATCTTGTGCTGACTAGCGACCTGATCGTAGAATGTAGTGCCTGCGTCACGTGTCGGGTAGTCTGCTCCTGCACCTCACCACGCTACGTGTTTCTTGCACTCGACTCACTGAATTATAAGTAAAAGGAGGGCAATTGAAGTATCACAGCGGTGTTGACTTACAAATTTAAATGCTCGACTCGGTGGGCTTGTGGGAGACTTGTGAGTGTGCGACGACTTGCACTTCGAGAAGCAGGAGCTCTGGACAGCTGCCGTGCGGTGTGCTGGTTAGGTTGGAGTCGAGGCAAATTGGAGGAGTCGTGGAGTGCGTGGAAGTAGGGAGACTCGGTGTCAAGTTGTACTGAAAGAAGGCATAGTTTGTGTGTACTGACCTGCTGCAGTGACAGCGCAGCGTTTGCTCCTAACGAACCAAACTGTCGGACGGACTGGGTCGACATGAGAGGCGTGTGTGTGTGTGTTGCGTGCAGTGCTGTGTTAGTTACTGCAGCCTCGTCAAATTAGTGGAGTAACCCAGCCATGGTTGCTTATATAACATGCTTGCAGTGCTTGCCTCTCGACTAGCTAACGCTAAGTCTAACATACACACTTGTCTAAGGAAAATTAACCCTAACTTTATATTTAATTGTAAGCATTGTGTTTGTTCTGCGACCTAATATATCTTATTACTATACTGCTTTCCTAAAGCTGTCCAACGTCAGCCTTGCCATCCCTGTCCCTCCTTGCCACCCATGTCCCTCCTTGCCACCCCTGTCCTTCCTTGCCACCCCTGTCCCTCCTTGCCACCCCTGTCCCTCCTTGCCACCCCTGTCCCTCCTTGCCACCCCTGTCCCTCCTTGCCACCCCTGTCCCTCCTTGCCACTCCTGTCCCTCCTTGCCACTCTACCACCACACGACGTCTCCTGTACCCCGCACATCTAGTGGCGTGCAGTTGTTTCAAGTACACACACCATTTTACAGGATAGCCCTCGTTGACCTATGTATATTTTTATTTTTAACATTCATTCGGACGTTTTACATCCAAGTTTCTTTTCGTATTTTGTTCTCAAGTCTCCAAGTCTGCCTCGCCGTCGCTCTCGTGGGCCGCCCGTCTGTTGTGCCCCCTGAGCTGACGAGCTCTCGCCCCAACGCTCCCTCACGTTCCTAGTATTTCCCTCGCCTTAATTAATTTTCCCATCTAGAAAAACTCGTTTCTCGATCTTAATTCTTTTACTTTGTCTTGATAAATGAGAAAATTGACAAGTAAATCTCTATTTGGAGTAGTTGAAGTCCTCATTATGCCGCCCCGCGCAGCTCGGGCTTTGCCTCTGTGCGTGAGAGCGGGCATGCTCTTACGAGCCATGCCCTCCTCCCCTGCCGCTCACGCCGCACCCCTGGCTGCGTCTGGCGCACTTCGCTTGTTTTGGTGGCGGTGATGCAATTGTGATTTGATGCCCTTCACGAGACCCCTAGCCTCCTGAGTTCTTGCCGCACAAACTATCTTCTTCTGAAAAGTTCTCGCCTTTCCTCAAAAACCCTCGTCCTTTTTCAGAGACCCTCGTCCTTTCTCAGAGACCCTCGTCCTTTCTCAGAGACCCTCGTCCTTTCTCAGAGACCCTCGTCCTTTCTCAGAGACCCTCGTCCTTTCTCAGAGACCCTCGTCCTTTCTCAGAGACCCTCGTCCTTTCTGTGTTCATTTTTTTCATTTCATAAGCCTCTTTACAAGGTTGCACTTTACTGAGGATCTTCCATCCTAAAAATTCCGTTCTGCGGGACTCGAGAATGAGAGGCCTGGGGACGGATTTTCGGTAGCTCTTGCTAGCTGTTTGTGGTCAGACGTTCTCATCTTTTGAGAGGTCTCTTCTCCACTGAGAGGATCCGTTTTGCAACCATCCTTTCTTTTTTCTCCTCTCTGAGAGCTCTTCTTTGTCCCCTCGCGAGACTTTCTCTCCTTTCAGGAAACTTTTTTTCCAAAAGACTCCTCTGTCTCCTCTCAAGCGACCTCGCCTCTCTTTTCCCTCCTCATTCTTTTTGAAGAGACCCCTTCCATACTTTTCAAAAGCTCTCCTTCTCTCAAGCGACGCCGCTTCCTCTTCCACAGAAGGTCTTCACGAGCACCTCTGTGTAGCACGTATGTGCGTTTGTCCCTCTGAGCCCGTTTTGCGAGTATAGATATCCTCGCCGCATTCTTAGATGCGCATTTGGTCGCGCCCCCACCCTGTAACAACATCCGCTGCCAGTAAACTGAGCAACGTGAGCAGCGTTTGCCTGCCCCACCAGCAGACAATCCAGTGGCTCCGTTCCTGAGCCGCACATTGGTGGCCAGCATGGGGCCACCAATGTTGTTACAGAGTGGCAGCGCGACCAAATGCGCATCACAATGCGGCGAGTATATTTATATTCGCAAAACTGGGTCAGAGGAACAGACGCACACACGTGCTGCACGTCTCTGTTCCTGCCGAACACAATGGAATTTCAAGTTTATGTGCATTTCTCTTATTGTCGAACCTGGACTTGGTGTTCCACTAAGCCAGACAATGTCCGTGGTACATGAGCAGGTCTCGAAGCCTCACAATCCCACGGAGAATCCATCTTATGATTGCCTTTCAGTTGAGGTGACTGTGAGCGGCCTTCGCTGTAAATCCCAGCTGCATTCCTTAGGGAGTTAACTCGAGTGCTTCTCCCTGGGTGTGGTGCCACAAGTCCTGTGTGTTTGTTCACGGTATTGTTCAATACTTCTTGCTTCCTTCTTAACGGATCTAGTTCGCCATAAAAACCACTACACACGTGATGTAACATTCTCGATATTCTTCTCTGCTGGATGCAATTCTTTCCCACACAAAATCTACTCAACCCTTGTGTTGCAGATTTATTTTCATTGTGTCGTCCACATGAGTGTAAATTTCCCTCCATCTTTCTAAACTGTGATCATGTTTGCATTTACGCGCTTCCTTGTTTATTGTACGTTTGTAGAAGTTTCAATATTCTTGCGCTCCTCGGTCATTCTGACGCAAAATACTGGACACCCTCCTGTCACGGGTTATTATCCGTACAATTTTTCTCCCCGGCACTTCCCGTTTACTTTTGATCTCTTGAAGAAGAAGATTTAAACATCATGTCTCGCTTTGTGCACAGGGAGCCTACGTATGATAACCTCCATGTGTGCACAGGATCGAATGATATAACATGGTGTGTGTGTGCGCGCCGTCGCAGGTATGACGACGCTACGCGGCTGGTCTCTCATCCTGCACGGGTCTGAGAGGGTGCCCGTGCACCACGGCAAGTCCTATCGCCGCACCCCCGAGCGCCACCTCCAGCGTCAGCAGCTGCAGCGCCAGCAGCTCCAGAAGCAGCTGCAGACGCGGCTGCAGCAGCGCCAGTTTCCCCTCAAACTCTATACGTATGTCGCTCACGACCACGACTACGCTACCGAGGAAGACAACTCCGCCTATGGCAGGAACAGTAACCTTGACGGACATGACGCAACTTACGCCGGCAACCCGCTTGACGGCGACGACTCTCGCGCCAAGAACTTCGATGCCGGTAGTAGTGATCACGCGACGCAAAGTTACGACGCTCAAAGTTATGAAGACGGAGACGTTGATCGCGGCGTGACCAATAGCCATGGCAGTAAATATTGGACGAAGAGTGACGGCAGTTACCATGGATACGACGACCAAACCTGGAGCGGACATGAGGAGAATAGCGGCCGTGGAGGTGCTGTAGGTGACCCGTCAGTAATGCAGCACCTTCATGAGCCGTGGCAGACCGGAGAACAAGACGCCGCCGATAAATATTCTTCTTCTTCCTCCTCCTCCTCTTCTATTGCTTCTGCTAACACTGAAGGTGCACCTCTTATTTTCTTCCAAGTATTTTGACGCTCGTCTAACGTAGTATGTCAGGAATTTATTTCTCTCTTGATCGACCATCTTTTATTTCAAAGCCTGTTGTTGTTTTTGTTCTACAAAGCCCCGTATTTTCTTGAGTTGTATTTTCTTGAGCATCATACAGCTTGGCTTTGCATCAGAATATTTTATTTTGTATTGTCTTCCATTACGCTCGTAGCGCACCTTTGTGCCTGGTGCTTTTTTTGGTGCGGGGTGCGTGTGTGTGGATGTGATCGTTGCGCTGCTTGTTTTGCTCTCCTCTCCGGTCACCTGTGTTCTGTGTCCTTTGCCCTATTACTCGCTACAATTTGCCGTTTCATAATAATTTCTATGCTCTACTTACAGGTGTCGACTGAATGTTTTCACCGTTATCCTCTGGTTTCAGCATCGCCTGTTGCTAATCTACTAGCTGATGTCATTCGTGCGCTTTGGGTGCCTAATGTAGACAGTGTTGTAACTCTGCCTGCCTGCTTCAAATTACTAGTAGCTTCTCTTGCCATCACGCTCACTTCCCTTGCACATTTTGTGTCTGATTTCTCTTCCATTGATATTTCTGAATGGTTTCCATCGTCAAATGTTTATATGTTTCATATCATCTAAAGCATGGACTTCCTAACTCAAGTTTTGTATTTCGTTTGTGAGTTCATGTTTATTTAACTCTTTTTTTCATCACGTTTCTCTTACTCTGCTGCCGAACTCTTGTGTTTGTAAGCGAATTGAATGTAAAACCTTTAGTTTTTCTAATTTTTGGGTTACTTAGGCTGGAAATGAGAGCTGAAGATTATCAATTTGTCACTTGTAAAATCACTCCCCTCATGTTTACTGATGTGTTTTTTTTCTGCACCTAACACTTTCTTTTTGAATATTTGTTCTGTTTCGTTAAATCGTGTCATCTTGCTGCTTCTGTACGCAGAGTTTGGGGACAAATTTCCGTTTCTTTAACTCCAAAGTAAGTGGTGGCCTCTCTTTCCTCTCTTGGGGGAACATTTTTGAGGATTTCTAAACTAACATTCAGTCCAATCTTTCATCACTTGATTTGGCGTCCTAAGGAAGTGTGTCTAGTGACGAACTGCGCATTTTACGAAAATATTAGCGGCCATTGTTCGCTGCTGAAAGCACTGTAGTGGGTTTTGTTGGTGTATGGGTTTGAAATGGCATCATGTTGGTGACCAACTTGAGTAGTGACACACTGCACGTACCCTGAGCAGCTGCGGCCCCTGAGAGGTGTAGTATCTTGGCGACCGCAGCTTTGTTGGCCTTGTTCTCCTCCCTCACCTGAGCTTGGGGCTGACATCTCGGTGCAGCATTTGTGGTGCCTGCCTCTTTTGCGTGCACACAACCTCCTTCTCCTCCTTCTTGACTGATGCATTTCATGAATAGCCGTTTATTTCTTCGCTTTGTGCGGGACCTTACCGTACGTGGTGGACGAAAACTGTGACCTGTGAAGTTAAATTTTTGCAGTCAACTGTTATCAACTGAAATGAGTCATGACTGCTTTGTGCTGGAGACGGAAATTGATATGTTTTGTTGTAGTTTGTTACGCAAACCTTGTAGGACGCGCGAGTCACGTAACTGGGCTCGACAGGACAGTTTGTGTTCCTGCTCAGCCCCTGTTACTTGAAACTCTTCTACTGGACTCGTCATTGTTTGTTTAGTTTGTGACGTGCGTTGTTGTAGGACTCGTGACCATTGATTTGAACAAAGTTCTCAGAGTTGAGCTCTCGTATAGTAAAGCTTCCGACATTTCCTTCGATAACCTCAGACATGACTAGTTAGAAATACCTTTCTTTCCCTTCTTTATGTCGTTCATGTTTGTTAAATTACATTTTATTTTAGTTTTTTCTCATGCTCTGGATGTGTACATTTTTTGTGTTTTTTTATTTCATGTTCTCTGCAGTGCCATTCTTTGTTCTATTTAATTTATGATGTCAGTCTCCGCGCTTGGCACAAAGGTCGAGTTCTGACGGCGCAGAGTTTGTGGCCCGCTGCTGTGGGGAGCTCCTCCGTCGTGGCGGGGGTCGCAATTTGAAAATCTTATGTTGTCGTTGCGGTGCAGCTGGTGACAACACTTCACCCGTTGATTTGGCTAACTCATGTGATATTTTTATTTTCGTAGAGATCCTAAAGTTTGAGCGTTTTTCACATAACATTGAAACACACATCAGACAAGCTTTCAAAGCCAGATAAAGCAGTACACTGGGTAGTCAAGTGAACGGCAGAACTTTTGCTGCCGGCTACATCCGTACGACAGCGTTAAATGTTCACAAATCGGGCCCCTGATCACGTGTGTCACACACGCCGCACCGCTCCTTCCTTTGCTCTAACTTCACAATTCCTGTAGTTCTGTTTGACTGTCTGCGTTTGTTTATTGAGACGGACAAATTTTATGCTAACCCTACGTCACCGTCGCATGAATGACATGCGCTTATTGATGTTTTTTGTTGTCTCTCTGTTGCTGAACGAGCGCATTACGAGCTAACTGAGAACCTCGTCCAGTCTTTACTGTGCTGCTAATGAGAACGTAGATCGCAGCAGTGATGAGAAACATGCGATACCAGCCTTCGTATGTCATCCATGCGTGTGAGTTACATCCTCACTCCGTGCGCTGTCGTCCAGTGGCTGACGTTGTTTTGAGTTTCTTCACTTGCTCATGTCATGCCTTTGTTCAGCATTATCTTTGCCTTACATACCTTTTTCTACTTGTGTTTTGAAGTTTGTACTAGTAGCATTAATTGTGTTGTGTGCGCACTAGCAAAGTGCTTGCGCCGTGACATGAAGTTGAATGACGCTGCGAGTATCAGTTAAGAGTCGTCTCGCGTCAGCATTTTGGCTAGGCTGACCTAAACAAAATGTGTCCAAACGTGGTAAAAAGTGTGGAGCAACTTCCTGCATGCGTTAAGCATCAAATTCGTAGTACATCGAAACGACTCCGAGATGTTCCGTTGCAGGAGTGTGATCTTTATGTGTATTTTCTTAAAAAAATTCAAATTTCTTTGTGCTGTCTGCAGTTCCGAAGACAAGCACTTAGCGCCTCTCTTGAATGTTGCGCGAAGACTCGGAACAGAACCAGAACCTCACAATAACAGTTTGTGTATTCCCTACTTTGTTCACTGGTCAAATTATTTCTTTGTATGGAACTAACTTTTTGTTGCAGCAAACATGCTTTGCTGTGCTCGTGGCGCATGTAGTTGTTGTGTGGCGCTTGTAACAGTTATGCCCTGCGTATTGTTTCTTCTTCTAATGCTTTCGCTGTGTTCATGATCTTGAACTCAAGGACGTCTTCTATTTCGGATTATATTCGATAGATTGTGTGTAAGTTGTTGCAACTCGAAATTAATTCCGACAATTTGTTCAGTTTTGGCTGCCATGTGTTAACTTGAAGTGGCTGTGTGCGTGTGTGTATTCTTATCCTCGGGTGTGTGTGTACTCGAGTGTTTCTGTGTAATTATCGCATGTGTTCTGTCGAAGTTAACTTCTGAACGTCGGTTTCCTTTTAGCGAAACGTTACAATTTAGCTGAAGTGTTACGTGCAGCAGTTCACTCTCATCAAAGTATTTGATTTCCTTCTCTCATGTTTTTTCGTGCAGTGATGTGCCTTTTTTGCATTTTATAATATTTTGAACTCATTTTATCTCGAATTTCTGTATTTCAGCATGCACCCCACGTTTCATATTGTGGGTGTGTGTGTGTCAATTTGAATGTCGCTATCATTTTCTTTAAACCAGCGTCACATACCGTGCCGCTTTTGCAGCGACTTGTTTTTGTTTCAGTTGAGTATGGCCTGCTAATCTACTTTTGATGTGGGCCGCTACCAACTCTGCTCATGTTTTGTGTGTCTTTACCCTCTTGTGACGTGCGCAATGCAGGTCCTTGTGTGCACGACTGACCATGTGCTTTGTGTCTCTCCGCAGGCAAGGTAGAATTGCACGACTTCACTATCGTCCTCCATGGCACGGACTCGGAGTCTGGCAAGCCATCTAACCCTCCCAGCTCTCCCTCCAAAGACAAGACTCCCTCCCCCTCGCAGCAGTTATCCCACCAGCAGCTGCTGTCCCCCCCTGGCTTCCCTGACTCCAAGGACTCGAACGCCGAGCGCCACGACCCGGACTACTCGGACCCTTCCTCCCACACGGGCCGTGCAGGCGACACCTCCCCTTCTCTGGGCCGGGACGGGGATGACGGTGGCCGCAGCTCCGCATCCCGGCCGTCCATCCCTCTTTCCTTGAGCCCCCTCATGACCGAAGGACCGTCTGTCAAGAAAGCCGGCGTCGATGACCTGTCCCATCAAGTTCCCCTCCGTCCGCGTCGGCCCCCTTCGCTGCTCAACTGCCTTGTCGCCAACGCCAACACCTCCGCTTGTTTAGGTTTGTGTTTAGTTATTTTGCTGGTGCATTGTGGCGCGCTAGTCGTCGGCCAATACTTCGACTTGTGGGACACCGGTCTCGCGGGGCGTGACAAGCGCGCATCCCAATCGGCGTGTCGGAGTAAAGTGGTGGAGTCCGAGGGGCGGCAGCCGAGGTCAAATGGCGTGTGTCAAAGTGAGGATAACGGTCAAACTCCCCGACTTCAAGGAGCAAGAGCCTGCCTTGCAGAAACGCATACTGCCCAAGTTATAAATAACGATTGTAAGAGCTCTTCTTGTCGTACGAAACGAGTTGAAAATTTCAAGTTATCGCAAAATTCGCGTACTAGAGCTAATTGGTTGCTCTGTGTGAAACTTGGCGCTAGCGATCATAATTCTCCGTCTTCCGAGAGCATTCGAAATGATGCTGATGCAGTCTGCGCAAATTCGGGGAGTAGAGACCATCGCGCTCTGAAGTCTTCGGAAAACAAGACTCGTGCGTTGATGTGTGCTCGCCTACTTTTGCCGACGGTTCTTGATGGTTCCATCGCAGCAGCGACTGCGTTTAGTGAAGACCACGAAACGGGTCAGGACTTAGTACAAGGGGCTTCCGTAATTTCCGGAGCGGTCAGATTACGCTCGAAGTTATCAGGTCTTTTTGGTGCGGGAGAAATTGCCTCCTACCGCAACGTGGGACTTCCAGCAGTGCCCCAAAGAAGTGCCTACCGCTCTCATATCGCCGCGTGCTGCCCTATACCAGGCTGTAGGTAGTGCATTATTTAGTCATTTTGGTTCATGTGTGCATATATTTCATAGAGAAACACTCGCGAATATTGTTTTCTGGCGTGCTTGCAGACTCCCTGTAAATGCTACAGCAATTGTGATGTAGACCTTTTGTGAGCGCGCCGGAGCTGGAGGCAGCCCTCAATCAACATGTGGGGATCACGAGGCCTTCTCGCTCTTGCCCTCCGTCACTGACGAGGCGCCCGGCGTGTGGAGGAGCTGAGGGCTCACATTGACGAGGCGCGTGCAGTTCAAATACAAGCCAGACCGCGCGTGCGTTATCTGCGTGCCATAAATGCGCGTCCAGCCGGCAGTCGTGTGTGTATCTTAATTCTGCGTTGGTGTTACTCTTAAGTCTACAGCAATAAGAGTGTAGGGGATTGTACGTAGTCTCAATATAGTGTTTTATAGCAGACGCATTGAGAACTTCCTCTGGCCTCTAGCGTGAGCGCTCGATTACGTTCTCGGATTCTCTTTTGTGCTTATGGAGAAGAATAATTTTTAAACTTGTTGCCGAACACTTGGTGTAAACTATGTAGGTAACCTCGTGATGATAAAAGCAGGAGGCACACTGAAAAGTGACGCACATACACGCGAGCTTTAAGCGGTGTTCAGTCATGGAATTGCAATCGTTCTCCTCGAGATGAACTTAGTGCGCAGCTCACGTGCTCCTCCCCCGTGTTCAGGTCATACCTGCCGTCTTGCTCGCCCTGACCCCCCGCTGGATGTGTCTCGTACGGGTCGAGTTCCTGCTGGAGTTCGGTGCGCTAGTGTTTTATTTTAGCTTCCAGGCACATGGACGCAATGCTGAACGTTTGTGATGCCTCAAGAATCCTCGCATGAACTCCAGTTTGCAAACTTATCAATTTTTAGTAGTTTTGTTCAGATATGTCGTAGGTGGTCTATTTACTTGCACATTGACGCTCTCAGGCGTTACCTACTAATGGCGAAACCAAAGAGGCTCCTTAGGATATAATAGATGGGCTCGTCCCAGCAGAAGTCCAACTGTGCACGCTGGCCGCGGTAACTGTCAATGAAGCGCGTTGCTTTAGACTCGGTAATTCATGGCAGAGTTGGGCAGTCTGCGTCATGGCTGGGACTGGTGTGAGAACAGTGCTCTGCCTCTCATGCTAGGTTGCAGTGCGAGCGTAAATAAGTATTGCCGCAGGGGCCATTGCGGTAACTACGTGAAGTTTTCATCCCCTAGCCTACGATATTTGGGTTCCTTGCTTGTGCTCCAATGATGGGTTGGCCTTCACTGCAAGCGACCGCTGATTGCTGACAAGTCAATTTAGACGGAAGTTGTGTGCAGATCTTGCACATTTGCTAACCGAATGTTTTCAGGGTCTTTCCAGATGTGAATTGTGAAACTATACTTCCTGTAATAAGTTGAGTCCTCCAATGTAAGCGGGTGTTCTTAGTCTAGCTTGCTTATGTATTCAAATTCGTTTCTTTTGTTTGAATTTTTAAGTACGTGTGTAGTTTTTTTAATTAATATTGATTCTTACTTTTTACGTTTTTACCTCGATTTCAAAGCGTTGTGATGTTGTTCCTGAGCGCCTCCGTAAGGCTATGCTGACCGGGCCTGTCTAGCCTCGTCAGCATCCCTTGAAGTCGCAGCATCTCTAGCGGCTGCTTAACCATGGCAGAACTCGCGTGGCTTGGTGATGGCGTCTGCTGTTGGTCAAATGAAATTAGTTAACGGCGTGTTGTTTTCTTGTTAGTTAAATGAAACTATTTAACAGCGTAATGTTTTCCATTGCTTGTTGGCTGATTTTTCTTCTTTTCCCTCTTTTCTGAGTGTATGAGAATAACACACACCTGCCTTCTTGTCCGAATGTCCACGACACTGCGTCCTTTCTTTGTTCCCTAATATTTCACTGTTGAAGATGGTTAATGCTGCTGTCAAGACGCTCCATTGTGGGGTCTGAACGTGTGGGAGCCATCAGTTCTAAGCCGCAGTGCCTGATTATACTTGATACACACACACTTGAGTTTATGCTTCCATGTTTGTGCGTGACGTGTGTAGTGGTGGGCAAAGTTGGCACGTATTGTCGTCCTGAGATGCGTGCGTGGCGGACATGATCGCATGCAGCGCACATTAACATTCTCAGGAACGCCCTTTCTTCTTTTGTGCGTGCGTGAGAATTACTCGGGGATGTACTCCTACCAAATTCCCAGCCTTCCATTTGCACTCGCTCTCCAGTGGATCTTCATTGCGCTCTGCTGGTAATTAGCTCGTGCTATATTGATCTATTATCGCTACAGCGTGCAAATCCTCTGCCGAGTATTCTTTGGTTGCTGAGTGAGGGACGGGATGGGATCGTTTTGTCTTGGTGTGAGGGCGCAAGAAGCACATCTGGGAGGGCAGAAGAGGGTCCGTCATACCAGGGTAGAGAGCTTACAGATTACTTTGAGTGTTGACACCCACATGTCTGCCTCGCGTCTCCTCCGCTCTCAGCTTCCGTCCATTTCAGTGCAGTGGTCACAAGCAGGAAATTAGAGCGTTTCTTGCTACTCAAGGTTTTGAAATCATTCCTGAATGGAGTTCTTTAACTAGTCTACTCTCGCAAACATTTAATTTTTTTCTTTTAATTTAGTTGTTGTGCTGTCATGTTAATTTGTTCTTTCAATTTTAATTGTGAAAGTGTGTCCAAAGTTATTTGTGGTACTCGTTGCTATCTCTTGGTGCGCTGCGGCATTGATTCATGCTCTTTCGTGAGTTGTTTTTTGTAGCATTGCTGCGTTCGTTGCGTGCATTCGTGTTCTCGAGTCGATTTTCTCTCTCTCGCTCTGATGCAAACATTCCGCACGTGTTTTATCAGTAGGAGGTCTTCTCTTCTCGCCGCCTTGGTTGTCACTCTTCACTCTTATACCAGGGAGGTTCATTCTATAACGTCACTGCATATACTTCTCGTTGTGTGCCTATTTCATGGAGCTGTTCTCTCTTCATAGCTGACCTTCGCCCTTCATGCCTTGATTGTGCCATTGAACTCTTCATGTGAACACTTGAGAGGTGTGCACTGAATCCGTAAAGCCTAAACAGATGATGCAGATTTCAAGCCGACATGCCTCACTGGCGTCTGTTCGAAAACTGCTCACCCTCGTTGTGCTCTTCAATAATTTGATCGAAGGTTTAAGTGACCTGCTCTCACTGATGAGATCGCAGAACTTTTGTCATTGAAACGGAACGGGGGCCGCACGCTGCGTATGCTGTACATTTGATGCGCTACGCAGACGGCATGCGCAGAGGGGAGCAGTAAAAGACTCGTATCCGTGTTTTCATGTTGGTTTTATCAACACCCTTCAACATTATTATTGTTATGGCGCCCTCCTAGCGGCAATTCATCAGTTTGAATTTCAATAAACTATCAGTTCAATGAACCATCGGTAGTCGTAATGTGAACGTTAGATGTCTGAATATACTGACACTTGATTCGTTGAGCGACGCTTCTTCAAAAAGGCGCCCGTGCGGTAGCTGCACTCCTCCCCACTACCTCTTTGTGCACTGTTGGTTGCCCTGCAGCTCGATGTGTTTAGTTCTGCATCCCCATTAGTGAAATAGCGACGCACAAGTTAACGTGTAGAGCGGTGAAGCATCGAATGCCAATTCATTGCAAACTGGATAAATATTTATATTCGCATGTACCTTTTTAGATTGTTGTTCGTTTTCAAAGCATCATCTCCGACAGATTTCCTCGATTGCTTAGATTAGATGTAGATGACGAGTTGTTAGTCGATGATTGCGCTTGGGTATTCTGAAGCAGGGTTCGTTTTGTTGGACAGGCGAGAGTTGCTTCTCGTTTGTTGAAGGGAGGCGTGCGAGTGTCGTGCGTTGGAGAGAGCCTGGCCACCGCAGGTTGCTTGCGCCTCGTGGGAAATTTGCAATATTGTCAACTGGTGTCGTAAAGCGTTGCTACCACCTCATACACCTGCCCTTGCCTTCCTTGTTGTATCGTAACTATTGCTTCTCTCAGGAGTTTGGTCTGCCATCGTTCTATAAATTATTGAATTGCTTTCTGCGCATGTGCTTCCTTACAGTCGGCCTGAATAGAAAAACTTGTGCTCTTTTAACAAGTATTGGATTTTCAAACACAGGAAGAACTGGTGTTTTTGCGTTAAAATATAATAATCACATTTACTCCTGAGGTGTTGTATTTTGTATAGATGATCATTAATAGTTAGGGAAAGTTTTAAGTTTACAACTAAACTCTAGAAGGAAATTGCATTTGTTAGTTTCTGCTGCACTCATTCCCTGTTTAATAGATCGCTGTTATTTATTTTGAAAGTTTTCTGAGATTCGCACGAGGACCTTCGCCCCTCACGCACTTGGCGAGATATAACGTAGCGGAGAGCGTACGTCGTTCCCATTATTGTGGGACCTTTCCTCACGACTAATTTTCGTTGTGATTAATAGAAAATTACGGGCGCCCGCAATGGTGGTGCTTTGCTAAATGATCAGAAAGCACGCTATTCTTCGGGGCTATTTGGTGAGGCGTGAATTTCAAGTGCTTTGCGTGACGGTCGAGGCTTATGGCTGGGCTGTGTGGCGCGGTGTTGCTGGGCATGTTCGCGTAGGACAGGCCTTGTCTGCACCACACACGCACCACTACACGCGACAGTCATCTCGGTAGTGAATTTCTTACGCGTGGCCCAGCTCACGCAGCCGCGCGTGTGGCGCGGGACCACAATGTTCACGTACTTAACCCAACCTTTGCAGGCTTTACAATCTCTTCCGTAGACTTAAGGACTGCAAAATCAATGCACGGTCCGCCTCTCTGGTGTACTTATTTCAAAAGTGGCCGCATGAAGGTCTTGAGAGAACTTTTTATAGTGTAACTTGATAAAATATCCTCACACTTGTTCTTGTGAGGTGTGTACGCTCAATGTAACCTAATGTGGTTGTGTTTTTTAATGAGAAAACGTCCTTTGCTTCACTTCTTGAGGTATACTCCTGTCAATGGCTGGCTGTTTACTGTTTATGTAGGGGCTTAAATATATTACGGGAAAATGGTCTTAAAAGGAAAGTTTTTGTCATAAAATCGTGACCAAGAGACCTTGTTACTGCACATTGTGAACTGGGTCGGAATTGAGCTCTATTGGCGTTGATGGTGCGGCTCTGCTTCACTTTGGGGCCAACTTTTCTGCATCTGAACAAACGGGAGCGGATGGGAGGGCTTCGGTATTGCTGAGAAATACTGGAGCAATCTTCTTTGTGAGAGTGGTCCTTGCCTCGCGCTGTCTTGATGCAGTGCTTACTGAGAGATGGTCACAATAGCAGTCTGTTGTGAGCAGTAGCTGCTCTTCGGTGTGCACTCCGACGGTGAGGTAAAGAAGCTCTGAGTGCGAGTAGGATTGGTGTCAGGGACGGCTGAACTGAGTATTTTTCCTCTTATCACTTCTTCCCTTGCTTGAGGGAGCGTGGGAAAGTGAAGCATCGCATTAGTTTCATTTGCTTTTCGGGACTAAGTTCCTGATGAAGTGGAAGCTAGCGCAAGAAACAGAAGGAGCAAACAGCAGCAACGTGTCGCTTCTGTGCCCGTGGCCGTCTATGCGTCTGTTGCTTCGTTTCGTGCACTGCATAGCTGCTGCCGAGGCATCTCTTCTTTGATAATACTCGAATGGGACATCCTGATGAGCAGGTAACGTCTGTTTATTGTTTCCTTTGCGGTGAAGCGACTCAATGAGCATCAGTTGAGTCAGAGCATTCGTTACGCGCTGCGCGGATAGAGCTCTACAGGGGCTGCAGACGCCGCACTAGAATTCCTCTTCATTTTTGGGCGTTTCGAAAATTTTTATAAAACGGAAGATTCTCTCATGGTTTGCTTTGGTGGAGTCGTAGCAGTAGGAGCTTTTGCTGCCGTGGCTGCAGCGATGTAGGGCAATCATGGCTGCCGTGGCTGCAGCGATGTAGGGCAGTCATGGCTGCCGTTGCCTCATTCTTGCCATGCGTATATCCCGATGTGTGTACATATTTCTATTTATAGCTATAATATTTTATGTTATAACGCGGCATTCGTTGCTTATAGCGAGCGCATGTGTAAGTCTACTTATTTATGGTGGTGTCAACGTTAGATGTATCGCATTACATGCACCACGGCTATTGGCTACGTCTTCTACTTAATATATATATATTCATCGCTGTTTTTATTGTATACTCTGTTTTTTAACATGCTAATGAGGTTGTATTTTCCAGCAGTTAATTCGAGGTACAAAATGTTCATTCAACGTTTACTGTGAACTTCTACAACTGACGTAATTATGACGCGTATTTCTGGTACGGGACGTAATTCTTCAGTGTGGTGATTCAGTGACATATCTGCTACAGCAGGGAACCTCATTTCCTGCTGTGGTGAGATAGTCACTGCTCCAGTGCCAGCCGTCAGTGCAGGGATCGCGCAGTGTCCAGTTTATTTCCTGTGTGAGTTTTGCCTTTTTTGTTGCTGCGCTGGTCCGTCACTACAGTAATTTGTACGTACAACTGTGTCTCTTGCTCAGTCTTTTGGAGCGGAAGCATTCGAAGGAAGACCTGAATGTTGTTGCTGTGGCGGGGGCGTCCAAAGGTCCGGCGGGCCTTCCCTCATCACGAGAGTGTCGGTGTATTGATCTCTGTGTACATTGCCTCAGGACTTGCCTTCTTCGTAACGTTTTTGTACGTAGGCCTGTAGGCTTCAGCCGGCACTTTTACTGTGTAAATATGTGAATGTATATTGTCAAGTCGGAAGTATTTTTCCTGTCCATTTGAATTGTTTACTTCATGTTCGAGTTCAATTGATTCGTGTATCCTGTAACCGAGCATGTAAATAAAATCTCTTTTTTACTCGACACGTTTGTTTGAATTGAAGCAAATTAATGCAATATACATTCATTCATATAGATATATCATGTTTCAATGTGTTTTCATATCCATGATGTATTAGGAGCATCTCAGATTTTAGTTTCTGTGTCTGGGCATGAGCGGAAAAAACTGATGTCATCTTTTGCGTTCATAATAAAGCTGAGTAAATGAATGAGCTTCGTGAATTGAAATCCTTCCATTTCTTCTCTTGACCTGGAACTCAACTTTCGCTTACAATATTTGAACCTGATCGGCACTGCATCCATGTTGTCGTTCTCATTTTTTACTGTGCATTTGTGATGTCAAATTTGTCTAGCGCTTTTTCCATGCAAGTGATTCCTTGAACCGCTTCTGTGTGAGCAGTTCACTTCATTGTGTTCTTTGCTTGGCTTCAAATTGGCGCTCACTTGCTTCATCTATTCCAATGCGAAAGTCTGCACACCGTTCAAATGCTTCTCTTTTATCTTTTCCTCTCTTTAGTAAAATACTGTCAAGCGAAGGCTCTTGACCGCAAGTGACGATTTTTATTTTTTGTTCCATCGATGCATTCTATAACTCCACGGTGGCTAGCAATGGATATAAAGTTTTGAATATATTTCGAACAAAATATTGCCACCCCAAAGTTGAAGAACGCTTCCTCTAAACATTCTAATTTATTACCTTCAGAAATGCAGTAAAAACACTGAACACTTGAAACGGTACATCCCTCCATCCCTTTCTCGACCTTCCTCACTCCATTTCCATTTGAAGCCTTGGATCTTTATGACGTTTACTTCTTTTCTTCTTCGCACATCTGGTGTCTGCAACCAGTTGTTCTGCAGATATTCAGTTTCATCCAGTCACCTATTGGTTACGATTGAATTATCTCGTGTAACGAGTTTAAAATAGTTTATAATTTGTGTTGCGTACACCTTGCGAGGTGTGTACCAGCGGAACATCGTGCTGCGGTGCTCGCCATTCCATGTTGTAAATAGCGCTTAGCTAAACGTACGGGTTGTGCGCGAGGGGCTCGATTTGGTCAATATTTGGCTCTTAATGCATTGTTTTGGGAAGGAGTCTTGGAGATCTGCGTAATTAAGCAGGGGGCTGGCGTACTTGTCTGTGTGCCTCAGCGAATTGCCGTTCTTTGGTGGTAGCTCAAATGACTCTATTCATGAGCGTTACTTGCTCCTAGCTCCAGTGCTTCATTTTGTAGTTGTGAGGCTTAACATAAATTTGTTTCTCTCTTGGTAGAGCGACAAGCGTTCCATGCGACTGGCTACGTACGTTGAAGTCCTCGTTACTTTCTTTATAGACGAGTTTCTTTAGTTTATCGTCTCGTTGAAATGTCCTCGCCACTGTTGATTTGTTGGCTCGAGCGTCGGAGTGCAGGGGTCGAACTCTTGCTTCTGGTGGAGGAACTCTGAACGTCTTGAAATTATGTATCTGATCTTATATCGGTTATCCCTTATTGTTTAAGAAAGGCACTTGGAAACGAGATCATGATGAAGGCATTGTCTCCATGTTGTGCGAGTTGATTGGTAGATTCTCGAGTTTGATGGTGGTGATTGTTTACATGTTTGGTGTTTGTTGTTTGGCGCTCGCGAAGAACCATTTATCGCTAGAAAAAGGCTTATCCCTTAACTTGAGGTTTCAAACAAGCAGTTACGGATTTTGAAGCGTTGTATTTTAAATCATAGTTGTAATACAGAGGGGTTTTTATAATAATTCCCTCAATTGTGGATGGATTTAAAAAGGAAGCATTCATGCAATTCTGAAAAATAGTTTAATTTTAATTTAATTTGCAAGCAAAATTCTTCCTGTACCGCCTCTTGAACGCAGAAAAGAATCGACACGATCACGCAGGCTGTTCATTGCGGCGCTGGTGAGATCAGGTCCAATTCTTAGAATTTTTACCTCGATGGATGCCTTGAGATGGTGTAGCTTTGTAGATTTTACACTGAACTCTTCATTTTAAGAGTTCACCGTGGACAGCTTACAAATTTATAACAACTCAAAGCTTTAATCGAGGTTGAAATCCAGCGAATTTAACCAGATGCCACCAAAGATAAATTGATCAACCAGCCCAATCGTGGCGCTTCTTGGCAGCGCCCAGGAGGGCGGTAGAGGAAAAATTTTGTAATAAAAAGTAATCAAAATAGAACCAGCGTTTCTCAGGATTGTATTTATGGTTCGTTTTTAAAATTGATCTGATATTATGGGAGTTATTGAAGATTTTTAGGAACCATATTTAAAAATCACCCTACATGTTAATTACGTATTAATGTGTCGAATTATATGTAGTTATCTGCGCCTCCTTATTTTCATATTTTTGAGTTTTACGTCAAGGAGATTCACTTTGAAGAATTCAGTAATTGGTGCAGTTATCTTGTTGGCAGAGCATAGAACTGATGGTCATTGTCTAAATTGCTTAGAATTAGTTTTAAGCTTCACTGTAACTATTGGTGCACCGCTACAGACGCTGGAGTGTGCCTGCTGTCTTGCAGGCTTAGCAGCCCAACCCTGAAATGAGAATTTTTTTGGCCGTGGAGCTGGTTGTGGTCGTTAGGCTGGCTGGTTATCCTCAATGTTCACGGTAGCTAGCTCGCTGTTGCCTGGTAACGATTAGTAAAGATTCCATTGTGACGAGAAGAAGTAACGATGCTCGGATAGGCAAAACGTTGACGTATGAGGCGAGTGATTTTAACAGTAATTCCTTGGTGAGAGGCGTGGTGGAATTTGTGCATGTTGCTCCTGGTGAAGCTGTAAGTTGTGTAGCTCAGTGAGGGGAAGAAAAGTCGGCGTCTGGATCTGCCTTCTGTTATCATACCCTGCTCTCCCCATACTCGCGTGCCCTTCCATCTTCCTCGTTCCCATGCTCAAGTAAAGCCGTGTTCTCATTAAGTGCTTGTTTACTGAGATGAACTTTGAGTCCCACTGCGTTTGTAGTTGTTTTCCTTGACGATTTTGCCATAACGGTCACGAGACACGGAGTTGGTTGCAGGATATCTCGTGTTGCATTTGCATTCAAAATTTGTTCCATTCAAATTCCTCAATTTTTGATGTGCCTTCGGGAACAATAATGACAATGTGCTAGCGTTGCAATACTTAAACTTCAAATTCTAGTTTAAATTTAATGCACAAGCGGTGTCTGCATCTTTGGTCACATTCGTAAGTGAGGGCTGACAATATTGCCTGGTCCTGACAGCACGCACTTGTCTATTGACTTCCGCAACGTTTTCTATCAAGTGCTAATCGGTATGAAACATTCAAAAGTGTACATTGTAAATAGAAGACCCTTGCACACTGCTTGAACATAAATTTAGTGTGACACCGAGTAACTTCATTGGCTGGGGCGGACCCGCATCCGTGCTTTAATGTTGATGTTATCAACACCTCTCATCATTATTATTATTTTCATTCTTATTATTATTCATTAGCTGGGCAGTACAAGTGGTGTTTCATGCATTCCGTCTTACGGCCTGCGGGCACAAGTCTCATGTGGTGCAGAATTTTGTTGAAGCTTTGAAGCGAAGTTCCTGCAGTCCTTCCTTCACTGTCAACGTAACACAGATATTTCTCGTACGGATAGAAATGTTTACTCACGGATATCCTGGAACTATTTTATTTATACGGACAAATATACTAGAGCAACATGAGGGCTTCTTGCCAGTTGTGGTGGCGGTCCCACGGACAGACTTACTCATTGAGTCTTGTCTTCTTACACTACAGGACTACGACATCGTTTTACAGACTATCCACTCTCACAGCTCTACGCTATCCTATGTGGTTTTTGTACTATCCAATGTGCTTCAAACATTTGAATGAAAGTTAGCTCACCTCAATGTACTGATCATCTGGTAGTCTTACTAATAAAGTGTGAAGCTATGAGCTTCGTTATCATTAATTAAAATGAATGCAAAGAATAAAAAATGTGAAAAATTCCGATTTGTGGGATTGAATAGCATTAAGTTAAGCAGTAAAACGTTGAAATTTCGAAGTTTTATTTCATTTTTCAAGTAAGGCTCTTTTGTAGGAAGTCGCTATGCTCCGATCCTTTAGATAATTGAGATATTTCACTGTTCATTTAATTTTATTTATAACGCACATTGATGTTTTGGCTGCTCTACATTTTGCCTTACTGATTCAGTGTTAATGATGACCGATTCATTCTTTTGTGAATTAATCTTGCACATTTCGGTTTAATGTTGTGTACTGTATCTCATCTTCCGATTTTGTTCATTCTTTGAGTGCGAGACGTTCTCAGCTGCCGCCCTCTTATGTGCCATTTGACACGTTCCCCGCGTATTGGGTAAGGTGTGTACCAGTAGCTAAATTGCTCAGTCACCTACTGGTATAAGTGAATGCCATTTCATTTGTTTCGTGACTTTTTTGAATAATGATTTATCATTCGAGGTGAAATGTATCGTACAATTGTTTTTCCTATTTTATAGAAAGGATAAAAATGCATTCGAGCAGTGAAGTCGATTTCCCAATTCTGGCGCTTCCAACCTAACCAAACCAACCGTTAACGACCACGGAAACGCGGTGAACGTGTCAACACTAGAGATTCGACAGCAGTGACTACGTTACCACTTGTGGAAGACCATATCGGGTCATTCATTTCTTCGAAAAAAATGAGAATAGATGCACTGTTTTCTTATATTGTCTAGTTTGCATTCATCATTCCTGCGTTGAGCGTAACTAGCTGAGGTGTGTGCGCACGTGGTTCAGTTGAAACCTTGCCTTAAATGTTGATGCATTGTGTGGCTGGGACGACCTTGTAACTCACATCACTTGCGGATTTCATTAGTCAAGTCCTCTCACTCAGGCGTGAAGCAGTGCAGCAAACGTGCAGTTTTGTCTCCGTTCCTATGATTGTGTTGCAGGCATGCCATCAGTTGAGGAAAACCGATTTCATCGTATATTTTGAAATGTTATTGACCTGTACGAGTGCCTCTCAAACTGTACTCACAGTAGTTAATGGTTGGTTGTGTCATCTCTCTGTGTGACCAGTGATGTCTCCGAGTATCTGCACTCTTGCTTGTAGGTTTTTCTGAATGTGCCGCACCGCGTGAAGCTGTTAATTTGTTCAGCGTGTAATGCGAGCAGTGCAGTGTCCTTTTCTGCATTACTAATTTATTGTTTTCAGTTCTGAATTACAATTTGAAATGTCGAGTTTCCCCTCAGTCTATGATCTTCATAAAAGCCTGACCATCCACGTGCGCTTTAATTATTCTGCTTGCATTCCTTCCCTACGCAATTTTGACATGCGATATGCACTAATGCTTTCACGAGGGATAGAATTATTCTATCTGTGGGGAAATAGGACTCCAAGGGGGAAAATATGAGGTCCCGAGTTGAGAGTTAGGTAGGCCTTCTTTTTGTTGAAATGAAATGTATTTTGTTCTCTTACTGGACCACCTTTTTCGGTTCACTGCAGTCCTGTTTTTCAGTATATGTAACTTTCTTCTTCAACTTTTATCTTGTTTCATGAACTTTTTTCCAACTTACTGTGTCTTTACACCTTCTGCATAAATTTCGCTCACCCTTATCTCCATACTAAATGGTGCCTCCCGTCTTCTTCTCTTCGAAACGCCCTTTTTTTTTCTTAGCGGTTAGGGAGGCTTACACTAACATATATCTTGTTAGGGTCTTTCGTGGGTGTTACTTGCACATCATATTAAACCTTATTTCATTTTTTTCGTCTATTCACAGGAAAGTCTTAAGCCTTTTTTGGTGCATTCCTATGCTGAGGTAATCGTTCTGTTCTTCTTAACTTTTCCCTCCCAAGCGACCTTTATTACTTCAAATGCTTCTGTATAGGCACGTCTTTTTCTGAGTAAAAACAATATAAAGACCTAGGTATTCTTTACGAATATTATCGGAAAGAGGTTGCGAAGGCGTCAGCGAGTTTTCAATTTGAGCGTTGTGAGCTTCACAGCGGAGGATGAAGCTCCACTGCCGTCTTCTGCATGCCTCGGATCATTGAGTGGTCTAACCGCATCGGTAACTCATGGCTGCTCAGCCTCCTCCTTATTCTTGGTTCTATCTTGAACTGCTCATGTTATCTTTTCTACAATTTTCCGATACTGTTCTAGAGTATTTCACCTTTTTTGTTTATGTACTCTTTCATACGTGTGTACTGTAGTTCGGATTACACTTCCATGACGCGCACTTGGGTGGTCCGGCAAATAGTGGGGTGTTCATTAACTGACTGGTTTCAATTTTGAACTTTAAAATCGAGCAGGAATGATGAAAGTTTCTAAGACTAAATATAAAATGACAGAACTTTCAGCGAATTTTTAATGGCGGATCTGCTCACGCGATGATAAGAAATGTAGACTACCTCAATCCAAATGATGATGGTCCCTGTCACTCCACTGTAGCAGTCGCCATGGTGAGACAGATAAGGGATCAAACCATCGAACGAGTTGCGTGTTGCCCTCTGTCAATAGCTAGGCAGGTCTCGCCAAACTCACCCCATGTAGTGATGGCGTAGACCATCTCCGGTCTAGTGTAGGTCACAGAGCAGGTCTTGGAAGAGGGAGCGGCGGCAGGTGTGGTGGTGTAGGTCACTGCAGGTCATGGTGGTGTAGTGAAGGTGCAGCCAACACTCCCCTGTCACCTCGGCCACCTGAACCAGGGAACAGGTGAGTGCTGGTTACACCTTCTTCAATTATTAATTTTTCTAGTTCTAGCTGTAGCGCTCGAGTTCTCATTTTTTTGTGTCCATATTGGCTTCTTTTGTTCTGTTCTTATATCACACTCGTTGTGGAGGCTTCATCTGTCTCTTTTTTTTGCATTTACTCTATTTTGCTTGCTTCTATGATTGGAGATCTCCTTTTTGAGATGATTGATCTCGTTGTCTCACGTGGCATGACTTGTCTCTGTAGCGTCGCCTTCTTCCCGTTCTTCTGTTCCGTCCACAGCTGTGCTCAAACGACGCGAACCACAGACCTTCGTGCTCGACGCTTCTGTTGCATGTCAGCTACTCGGTTTTGTGTTCAATCGTTCTTTGTGCCAATTGTGCCTTCCTGATACCAATTACTCCATGTGCGCTTTCTGCAACCCATTTTTGGAACAACAAACATCTGTCAAACATAACAGGTGCATGAACTACCTCTGTTGTTCACTAAGGTGTTCCTTTCTTACGCAAGCCTCAACAACCAACGCCTTCTGTACGTGTGATACACTTCCTCTCCCTCAGTGTCTTTCATGAGCGACTCTCGCTAGTTAACCGTTGATTCTGTGCGGACATTCTGGCATCAACCTACTTACATCGCCCAAATCCTAATGGAGTCTCTTAAATCCGGGAAAACTTGCCATTTATTAATCTTGGGAGGTGATACTTTACACAGTGATGCTGCGAACTCCCTTTGACGTGAGGCCTCCATCTTATTGATGAGCAATTACACATGTTTATCGAAAAGAAAGCGAGTACTAATTGTAAGAGTATGACTGGCAGCACCAATCTTAGCAATTTTATAATTTTCTAGTAGTAATTTCCTGCGCGTTAAGCAGTCTTGTGATGGTGTCAACCATTGGGCGATTGTACTTATCATCCTCACAACTTGCCTCTCACTATTTTATAGTCGTTTGGACAGTTTAGTTTAGGATCGACAATGAATAGAATCCAATTGTAAATACGAGCAATAAAATAAACTTGGGAGCATTTATCTTGTTTATATGTGTGTACTGGATGTGTCTTGAGATGCTGAAGGCCCGCACAGCTGTGAGATCCTCTAGTCGTCCAGCACTTGCCGGGACGCCACGCCTTCCCTCTTCTTCCTTCTTCCGTCAATCAGTTGGTTAATTTAGCTTCTCGTCCTATGTTGAGGCACAGATATTCCCGTAGTCAGTTGCTCTATGGATGTTTTCTCTGAGAATCAACCGCTTACAATTCGCCTCCATTACACGCTCAGCTCTCCACACTGCACGCAAGAGTCGTCCATGAGGTTGCGTCCCCATTTTTCGTATTTTCTCTAACTCAACACAACGGCTGATCGATCATGTGCCATAAAATAGTATATATACTGCCTCCAGCACTTTCTCATTTTCGTATAAAAAAAAAAAATAAACTATGAAATAGGTTGTCAACACTAGGCCAAAAACGCTCTCACATGTCGATGTACTATAGTGCCTCTGTTCTATGCTTTCAGTTGCTCCCAAGAGCTTGAATCATTTTGTTACGAGTCGATTTCTTTTCCTCGTAATCAAGTCATTAACGTTCATGTATCGCTTTGTAATAAAAAGCTCCCATGGCTTCTGCGTTCCGTCTTGTAATTCTGACGAGCTGCTCTCTCTCCCTCTCTCTCTCTCTCTCTCTCTTCTTCACCCCACACGCCCTCAGTCTGTCGCCAAGTGTTCACTTCCATATTTTTGTGCTCCTCAAGCATTTTTAGCTTGGTCTTTGTTTATATTCATTGGAACAGCATTCATAGACCTAGTTCACGTTCCGAAATTTTCGGTTGTTTTAAATCTGGGTGGCTACGTTCTAAATCAGGTTTACACACTAATTCTGACTCTTATTTTCTATTTTTTTTCGTCCATGTTATTTCATACACGGAATTTCGTTATTTTTTATCGTCTATTCATCATAAAGGCCCTTACTTTATTTTTGACTTTTAAGCTTGCATTTTATTTTTAAACCAATTTTGACGTGTTGCCGAAATGTGGTCTAAAATTTTTTCAAAAATTTTTTCTGAATGTGACTGCATGGCGACATTTTTATCTTTTTTCTCTTGTCCAATTTGTGATTAAATGCACTTATTATACCAGAGATGATCGTCCGCATTGATAACTTTAACTTTTTGACTCTGTCTTCAGGTCGACATTTTGAATGGAATTAATTTATTTACGTCATAATTGAGCAAAATATTTGTGTTCGCTTGAGTTGATTTACTCTACCGCTGTACCCTTTTTTTGGGAATATTTTTATAAAATTTAAAGCATGATTATGCGTTGCTCTGAAAATCAAGATTACCTTCAATTTCAAAGGGAGTGAGTAGCTCGAAAGCCTTTTTTGAAAACTGTGGGAAACGTGCAGTAGATGATAATTTCTTTCTCGGATGCGCTATGATTTTGTTTATTCGATGTTGTTTTTAAACATGAATAATGCAGCTTTTCTGCTCTATAAGTACATATATTTCAACGATGTGCGCGTTGTTGCTTCTGTTGGTCTGTCTCTCACTGCCTAGCGTAGGCGCCACCTGACGCATGCGAGATGCTTCATTTGATTAGTTGCTCTCAACTCCTATTGCTTGCCTTTATTTTTATGCTCAGATATCACAGTGATTTTTTCGGACAACGCGCGTGGAATTGCAACCTTCTTGTGAACAGTGAAGTACATCCTAGGTCGACTAAAGTTTTCCTGTCCATGTTTTACGTAGATTTCAAATATTTTTCCCAAATTTCTAACCTGTGCGGGCCTATTTGATGAGAAGCGCGAGACTCCAAATCAAGTTGTATGTTCTTTTAAATCTTCTCGCTTTAAATTAGCTCTGGATTGTGTAATTTACACGGAACAATTTTGATTGTTTCTACTCCCCTCTCTGGGAATGGCAACCTCGCGCTCTCACAAATCCTTCGTCATTGAATGATGTTCATTCGGTGGTGGTTGCGGGGCTCTGAGTTTTTTGCGAGGACTGTCATTTAATTAAACCGAGACGTTAGTGATACTTCCATCAGGTTTCTAACTCTCATCCGCTTTGTTTAGCTGAGCACATTTTGCTGCTCGAAACTCAGGGATCCTGATTGCCTTGAGTGCATTTCATTATTAATTTAAATTGTCCAATTTTACAAATGTTCAAATAAATATTTGACGTTAATTATGCTCACTGTCTACGGTGGATGAGAACTGATTGCTTTCGTACGTTCGAAGTCTTGACTTGAGAACATCCCCACTTATTTCCTGGTTTTGAGATTTTAATGCCTCCTCGCTTTTCACTGTTTATGAATTCTTTTCAGTGACTTCTGAGAGTTAAATTTGATTGAAAGTTGAACGGAAAGTACGATGATTTTCGATTCACAATATTTCTTAGTGAGTATACATTAACATTCGGGTGAAGACCTTGTCATAGTTTGAGACTATTTATCACCCGGGATTCTCTCACTTGTTTGTCGTTTTTTGTTATGTATCCTTTGAATGTTGTCTTCATTTTTTTCTTAACTACACTTAATGTACTACGAATCGCTTTTCGTCTCTCTTACAACTCAACCAAAATCATTCCTTGGAGGCAGTAAATTATTGTCCATTGTTACGGATTTTCGTAAGAATTCAATGTATATCTCAAACGTTAGTTATCCGAAAATCTTGAAATTATTGCAAGGCTCAGAAAAAATGTTAAAATTTAAAGCAAACGATAAAACCTGCCCTCAATTTTTACCTCATGAAGACATTTTCGCTTGATTTCTAAGCTTGAACGAATTTGTTATGAACTCTTGATATTTTTCGTGAATATTTCCCAGCATCTCGTTGGTAACAAACCGAATTAGTTTGTCTTATCGTAATATTCTTTTTCTGAATGTCTTAGGTTTCATTCTGTTGCATGTGTTGCATTGAGGTTTCTAAATTTTCTTAATAACATAAACTCTGAGCGAGATAAAAACAACTATCTTATTATAGTTTGATAAAAAAAGTGTCTTATTGCAGTTTGATATTTTAATTTTTTTTAAACCTGGTCGTATATCGCAGTAAAACCATTAGGTTTCACGGAGAACTTACGGCACCGCTAGCTGCTATTGCTGTGTTGGTGTGCGGTGTTGGGGACAGTTGCGACGACAGACCGTGTGTTCGTGTTACTCTGGACTATACGAGCGGTGCCGCTGTTAGTTTTTGTCTATTTAAAGTGTATGCCACACCTCGAAATGAGCTCTTGATATTAATATTTGGCGTGATGATCTACGTCTGACAGCAAATAACCTCGGTTCCCTACGGTCGATACATGTTCATTTGTCTTTAGTGCGAGTAAAAATTGTTGTTCAGGAGAATTACGCGTTCTCATTGTTAGTAAACATTTACGCGACACTTACCTGATTTGTCTCTTACAATGTTATTAGTGGTGTAAAGCGCGCAATTGTGTAGCCTTCAAATTTATTTTACCGTATTACGAAGGTAACGGAATACTTTTATTGAGGTAAATTTTTCTAAAGTATCATAACGCAACGAGCTTACATGTGCACTGAACGCAGCACTCAGAATCATTCATTTTGTGGAAAAGTGTTTGTGATGATGACATTGACGTTATTAAAGTTGATAAGATTGAATCAAATTAGCAGAATTACTTTCGTACTTCACGAGTGTACGTGCTAAGCTGCCGGTATGAGCCTCAGCAATTAAGCACTCTTACTTTGTACCCTTCAAAGATTCCTTGTACCCTACTTTGTACTTCAAGATTCCTGATCGCACTGAGCAGCATTCCTAAGTCATCCATGTATTAATGACTATCAAAATCGCACGAATTAACTGTAGTCACTGGTTCGTGCAGTGTGCGACAGCAGCTGGAAGCTCCACCGAAAAGAGTGCGTCCACGACTGCCCCGACGGATACTTCGCGTCCCTCATGGCCACGAAGGCTGTGCAGTCCACACCAGCGGTGGCAGTGAAGGCAGGCGTGATCCTTGCGCCTGGTGTCGAGTCCCCGGCCTCCTCCCTGCCGACCAGCGTGGCGTCCTGTGCCAAGTGTCACTTCTCGTGCCAGCGGTGCACGGGAGAGGCGGCCACCACCTGCACCCTCTGCTGGGACGATGCCTCCTTTTATCCCAAGAATGAGGTCAGTTCTGGGGCTGGTGGGGTTGCCTGCTTTACGATAAGAGGCTCTTGATTCATTACTTCATATTGAATAACTTCAGTTCTGGGGCTGGTGGGGTTGCCTGCTTTACGATAAGGAGACAACGTTTCTTGATTCATTATTTTAGATTGAATGACATTTAAAATTATGGTTAATTGGGAGCACGATCGATGGTAGTATGACTGTCTAAGTTCCTTGACTAAGAACTTAATTGAAGTTGACTAATTTTGGTAGGCAAACATGGAGGATAATTTAATTGGTTGCTTTTTGTACTTTTGCGAGCTGTAAACACTGCAAAATTTACCGATTTATCTAGCAGCTTGGTTCGATTTGAAATTCATTTGACTTTATTTCTCTATGCTCAAGTATTGTGTGGCTTGTGTCGGTGTTCCTAATGAGCTTATGAAGAGTGTCAAGCCGCTAGCCTAGTTAAGTTCCAATGAACTGCTGCGCAGAACGGGGAGCGAAGTGACGTGCGAACTTTGCGCTCTCTTTTTTTTTTACTCCTCAAATTTCTTAAAGGTCATCAGAGATATCAGTAATAAAAAAGACAGTATATTCCTACGTCTGCCGTGTTTAGGTGAAGAATATAGAAATGTTTTAAAAGATTGACTCACATAGAATAAATGCGGTAACTCCAATTATATTTTTGGATTTTCGGGTATCGACTGGAGTTGCGTTTGTTTTGAGGAATTATCACACTCAGTGCTGATATTTACTGCAGATGCCAGCTTATATATCGTTTCCTTGGTTAATTTTTACATTTAGTTGCGAATCAAGATGTGCGCAAATCCCAACTTCTCAATCAAATCTGTACCCTATTTTGTTAGCCATGACGATTGTTATTCTGAGGAAAATGAACTCAGATACTGATATGTTCCCCCTTGTTATGGTGCACCTAAAAACTATTGTGTACATGGAAATTTGTGCTCCCAGGAGGAAGATGTGAGGTTCCGAGCTAGAGGATAAGTAGTTTTTCCTTATGTTGAAAGAGAATCGGACGTTTGTTTGTAGCCGACCATCTATTTTCGGTTCATAGCTATCTGTCTTTTCTGCCCGTGTTATTTTTTTCGAAATTTCGTCTTGTTTGTTTCTTAAACTTCTGTGTTTTATTGTTTCTTGTTAGAAGGTGTGGGGACACACCTTGCGCGTAGATTCGCCATAGCCTGAAATTCACCCTAAATAGCGTCTCCTTCCTCGCTGGAGATCACGTTTGTTGTGCTCAAAGATGTTAAAATTAGCTCTTAATTCAAAATCAATGCTGCTATATTAATTTTATAACTAGTATTTAATTACTATTTAAAAATGCTCACGTGTTGACAGAAGGGCGGCGTATGCTACTCACGCTCCGTAGAAGCTGCGTACTCGAGCTCCCAGTCTTGGAGCGGCGGAGGTGTATTTCTGGTGGTGGTGGCGTCTCTGGCGGTGGTGGTGTCGGTGTTGGGGTTCGTGTGCGTGCGCTGCTTCAGCGGCGCTGCCTCGAACAGCTCGAAAAACCACAACGCCTTCATTACTGACGGCGTGGGGCGACTTCGAGAGCTCAAGGACAGCCTCCACAAGAACGGGGCCAAGAAGAGCGGAGGTGGAGGTGCGGGTGCGGACTACAGGAAGTTGTCAGAAGACACGCACAGGCTCGTCACATCCAACAAACCTTTCTATGACTTCCCCTCGAGTGACGAAGAGGACCAGATTATCTGATGGCTAACGTGGGCTGATTGTGTGAGGGGGTGTAGTGTTGTCGTGTGCTGGACTACGATCTTGTGGTGAATGTAGACAGTACCAAAATGTATGGTGCCGGTCTACATACAATAGGGAGAAGTGTCGTGTATTTATGTAGGTTGCAGTGATAACTGTGTGGTGTATTGTCTGAAAATATTTTGCACTCTACCCGCTTGGTGATTATCTAGATGAAAAGAACATCGTGCTAAAGGATGATTAATTGCGCTTGGACTTGTGATTTTCTTGAAGTGAAAAAGACAACGGGCTTTTGGAAAATTTGGTACGCTTTTTGTTTGCTGTGTTTCATTGTGCGCCAGAGAAAAATACAAACAAAACTCCGTTATTTTTTCAGTGAAAGTAAGCAGCTACCAAATAGAACAGAGAGCAGTGAAGAAGTTTTGATATTTTTACGAGAGCGATTTATTAAGAAATTGATTGGTCTTACGAGTACTGATGGACTTGCTCGTAAGGAGCAGCTATTACCGAAGCTGCCGAACTGCGGCCACCGGACACCAAATGTGAGGAAATACTTGCAGTTCTCAGGATTTAGAGCTTGGATCAATTGAAAATTTTGTGGTTGTATTGATTACTTGCTATGTGAAAAGGGAATTTTCCATCGATAGTATTCATTGATAATGATTCTTCATTTGAACAGTGACATAAGTTTTATGAATTCCCTTCTTCATACTTTTTGCTCAGAACGTCTTGATTTTGATTTGATGAGAGTGTTCCTTTTTTCATATCATGTAGTAGTACAATTTTGGAATCTTCAAGGGTTGATGATTGCCCATTTGCACTCATTGCAGAGGTCATTTTTGCATCACTTTCACTGCGCTGTTGTTTCAAAGATTATTATTGCAACATTAGATTAGAACGTTCCCATTTGCATTTCAACCTTTTTTTTTAGTTATCTTCGAAGCTAGATTACAGCTTGTGTCGTTCCCTTGTCGGCTTTCAGTGGTGCAGTCGAAATTTCGGACAGCTGAACCAAAACTCTAAGGCTGTTGATGGTACACTTTGATATTTCTTGGAGTTTCCAGCATGGGTAAGACGCTCGGCCAAAGAGAGGGAGGACTGCTGGAACCCCCACTTGGGGGGTTTAGCTAGTGCAATTCATGATTACCTAGTGTAAGCTAGGGGGAACTATAGTTGCAAATTGCTGGTGACCCTGGTGGAAACTCATCCCTAAATTTATTATTATGATTCTTGGAGCTCTACTAATCGGCGTTCATTTCAAAAGCGCAGGCCATCAGTGAGAAATAATGGACTTGACGAGGTTATCACTGGAGGTGCTGTGTTGTAAGTGAAATGTGTTGTGAGTGAGAGGGAGGCGGTGATGCTGCCGTTGAAGACGTGTTCATTTGTGAGGCGCCTAGTTGACGTGTTACCAAGATGCTGTGCGGGTCTTTGAATTGTCTTTACTGCTGAAGAAATCAAGACGAAATGCTAGATAAATGCTTTTCATTCATTTTTGTCTGTTTTCGATGTTAGAATATAACTTGATCCATCATTTGTGTTACAAGGAAGTTGTAGTGTGTTATTCTAGAAATTCATTGACCCAAACAGATAAGTTCTATTTTAACGTTTGCCAGATATTTCAGCGACCGGTAGTTCTGCTTAACGATATAATAATTGTCTATTATATTTGTAACAATGTTCGACAATCAATTTCACAAAAACAGAAATTTATACTCTGCTAATTATAGCCAGAAATATTCTCGGAGGCGAGCTGGCGCTGTTATTGCTGAATCTGTTTCGCCATGCGTCCATAGCTTCTACGGAAGAGGCTAAAGAGATAATTTTAGCTTTTGGAAGTTTAGTTTGTTGGCTGAATGAGGCTGATATCTAGGTGTCGCTGTATCATTTAGCGAGGCTCAGACTTATTCTCCGTAGGCTCCTTATTGGAAACGTCGTTCTTCACGTTACGGGTGACGGTTCTACCCACCAACAAGCTCGTTGATGCGTCATTTAGATTTTCACTCATATTTTTGATGTCTATATGGTTTGATGCTCCGTATTCTAAATTTTGCTGTTATTTATTCCAGTTCAATGTTAATTAACAGTTGTGAATCTCTTGTAGCCTTAAACCTTGAATTCGTGAACTTCTTCATGTGTTCTGTACCGCCTCCAGCGCCTTGTTTTTGACAAACAGGTAGTGAAGAGGGCAAATTTCCCGTGTCAATGGTAGATAACAATGTGTGGTATTTGTAATCGAACTGTTTGTGGTATCGTTAGTGGTGTGGAAGTAACGATAAACTCTACTCCTTCTTTCGGTCGCAGACAGCATGCGTACAGGGGAGCTGTAAAGGACTCTCATCCGTGCTTTAATGTTGATGTTGAAAATGTTGATTTTATCAACATTATTATTATCTACTCATTATACAAGGACCACGGTAGTTGCTTCACGGTGCTGCGTGTGGCGCTGAGCTCAAAGCTCACGCCAGCCCAAACTTGGAACATGCGAACGGGCGTGCTGTGTTGGACAAACCTTCCCTCCCTTCCGTCTGCCTCCCTTGGTGTTTCTCATCAATTACTACTGAAACTTGCACTTCACTTTCATGCCGTAAAAGAGTTCTAACACTTTCGGCTCACTCTCAAATGCGAATAAATTTCGGTAAGCAGAAAATTGTACCTCGAGTTTAATTATCGGGTCACAGTGTGGTAGAAAATGAATTTGTAATTGACGAATGATAGTGAGGCAAATGTAGCGTGCTATGCACTTCTACTGAGCTCGTATGTGGAGACGCGTAATTTTAACACAGGCTTGTGACCGTGTTCGTGGGACCACCTTGAATCAACTTATACCTTCTACATTTAATTTATGAGGTTCAACATACTAACGCTTATTGAAAGGGAAAATTAGGGTGGTAATCAAGTCTTGAAAATTTCATTATTTTTATGCAAATAACTTTTCTTACCTAGAGGTACGAATGTTCAAAAAAGTGTTCAATGATTCTTCATGCTGGATTATTTTAGTTAACTTATCGAAAGAACATTCATTGATGCAGTTCCTGCGATTCTCTACTTAAAATTCGCATGGCGGGCCAAGTGAGATGTGTTCACAGTGGCTTGGCTTGGTTTTGCGAAGGTTGACAGTGAGAATAGTTAAAAAGGAATCTGTGATAAAATGGATGTTTTTGCCTCAATTTCGGTCTCGAAGACTCTCTTGGGCTTATATGGTGTGATCTGCGTTAGTCGATATTCTCGTTGAAGAGTGGAGCTCGCGTGTGTTGTGTTTGAAGGCCAATGTTAGAAAGTTTCGCCTTCTATGCGTTGGAGTCTTTTGTCTTATTAATTTGTGGAAATGAAAAGAGCTGTATTTATGAAACATGTTCACTTGCGTACATTGATAGAAACAAATGCATGCGCCATTTCGTTTTTTCTGATGTAAATGAACTATTACTATTAAAAGGTTGCATTATACAGTGCTTTGAATGTACTTATTTTGGAAATACTTTTTTACGAAGGGCTCTGCATAAAGTCTCAACAAAAGAGAGGTGACTGACACATGCATACGAGTAAGTATGCACAAGTCAGGCAATACTTGATTGTGCTGCATAATAACTCATTGGGCGATATTTCAAAAGGGAATTTTCTCTGCAATGTCATCCACTGCTCTAGTTTTAACGGAGTATCGAATGTTAGCTCAGATTAAAGTGTGCTGTAAAAATGAAATACATTTTAAGTGCGAGTTTTCTCTATTCTTGCATGCTTTAGCTCGTACTCATTTTAAGGTTCCTTTATTTCTTATAGAACGCTCGAATTTTTATAGATCAATGGTTCAGATAATACTTTGAATAGTCTTAGGTATTGTGAAGTCTTTTGATTATATACACCACTGGTGACACTAAATCTATTTCTATTTTCTGCTGCTGCTGCGAGCTGCAGAAGAACGAGCCAGCTCATGATGCGCATCTAAGCTGTAATATAAAGAAATCAATCACGCATTTAAAATAAAAATGAAGAGTTCGAAACTGAAATTGAGTTTGTTGCTGCTACAGGTGTCATCTCGTCTACTTAGAAAGCACTCTGACAGTTTTGCAGTGGTTAGAGCTCGAGTTACAGGAGTCCATATTTCTGCACGCGTTTCTGCACGAACCTAATATGCGGAGCGGGTTGCCAGAGTTGCTAATTCAGAACTAAGTTTTTTCCGTGCCTTACTGTAGCAACAAGTAGACGCTCGTAGGCCGCGCTTTACGCTACATCGAGTTCAGACTTAGCGTGTAGCTTTTGTACAGAATCTTAGGCTTTTTGGAAGCAGTTTGGGAAGTTTTTCGATGTCTACTTCATTTCTCTGCGCTCTTAAAGAGCTGTTCGTCTGGCACTGCACACCATTGGTTTGTGAGGCTCTAAAGCATTTGTGGAAGGGTCAAGGGCGCATGGATGACAGAGGTGAACACACACAGCGTGCGGTGCTGGACTTGATGTGTGCAAGGAATGAGTTCTTCTCAATGTGTTACCGAGAATATCTCGGTGCTCGGTGCGCGTACCATTTTTAGAGCGTTCGATAGAAATTGAGTGCTGTTCTTAAATTTGGTGTCTATCAGGCTGGGAGCTTTGTATGTGTGGGAATCCTAAGAAGCATGCATAGTATTAAGCCCGTGGGTTATTCATTTGTATTTGATGTGGTTGAAACTAAGATAAACTTTCGAGTATTTATGCATGTAAAGTGTTTCAGCCGAGAGCCCGGCAAAGATTCTAAAATACTAGCGTGTCGTCCGACTTGAAATTTGTAGCACAGATTTTGTTCTAAACAGAAATGGCTTCACAGTTCAAGTGATATAGAAATTCGTGCTCCAACAGTTTTCAGTTCTGCTCATCCATTAGTTTCTGTAACTTGTGAGTTTTTGGGTTTGGCTACAACTTACAACTAATTTAGATCAGGGGCTATTGAGGAAAAGCTCGTGGTGTGAAATTTTAAATGCTTATTTATTATTTTCTTGTTCTGCATCATCTGCTTACTACGTGCGTCGCATTGTGTGACATTCTTTCTCACGGACATGTTCACAACAAAAAAAAAAAACGTCGACGTTGAGCGACTCATCTGAAATGAGAGCTTCGGTTATGAATCAAGATTTTCAAATGAGCGTTCAGTGATAAAAACAATTTATCGTGTTTGAATAATCTCTTATGTTGAATAATCTAATAATCGTGTTTGAATTACCCGGGCAAAATATGTGGGCAACGGATCCGTTGCTCAAGGGAAAAATACTTGCGACACAGCGATTGAGAGAAATTGTGTGTTAATGTAGAGTTAATGTCTTTATCACCAGCTAAACGTTACCCCTCGTCTGAAAGACATATCAGGAAATGTTTTATGGATGTTACCTATTTGTGTGTCGAATAATTCCTCTATATTATGAATTGAAAGCTTGTTACTTGTGTGGTTCCTAAACGTAATTGATCATAAAGAATAAATTTTAACCGTAAAAAATGAGAAGTTAGCTAACGGTGTTTTAGTGTTTTTTTATTGGTGAACGTAGCTAAACTGACAAGTAATTCCAATTGATATTTTGTAGTATTTCAATTCTAAAGTGAAATTCAAGTCGTTACCAAAGTACAAGGGTTCCATGTGGTTGTGGGGGTTCATCTAATAGATATATAACCTTTATTTCACAGACTTCTGCTCTTGCTAGAGATTAATACTTTCAAACTGTCCAGATATATTCGCATTGCTACTCTAGGGTGACGGATCTTGTTTTTTCAAATTTATAAGTTTTGGCTTATCAAACTTGATTGCAAGCCTGTGGTGTGTGACCTTTAGGCCATCGCGCTCCTCATAGTAGGTAGGAATTTCGGCTGGACGTTTAGGGCAAAGGTAAGATGTTCTAACTTTTTCTTTTCATTCTTGCTTTGTGTGCTTCCCCTCAGGGGATACAACAATTCTACCTATGGGTATTAGCGCTCCCAGGGGGAAAATGTGTGAGGGCCCGAGCTCAGTGTTAGGCAGGCCTTCTTTTTGTTGAAATGAATTTTTTTTTTGCCCTGTTGAGGACCACCTATTTTTTGTTCACTGCTGTCCTGTTTTTCAGCACCTACTACATTCTTCTTCAACTTATATCTCGTTTCATAAACTTCTTTCTCAACCTACAGATTTTTTGCCATTTCCGCGTAGATTCCACGTGCCCTTATCTTCATACTAAATGCTGCCTGCCTCCTTCCTCTTTTCGGAACGCTTTGTTTTAGCAGTTATAGGGGCTTAAACTAACATCTAATTTAAAGTCCGTGTGCTTTGGGAACGTAAAGGTTCCTCCACTGCTTCTTTTACTTTGTGTTCCTCCACGTCACCCAAACTGTGCGCCCTCCTAACCCTATTTGAACTTGAACTAGAACCTCCAGCTACTCAGGGTCAACTTTTTGTCTTAAAACTGTGATTGTGGACTTCGATGTAACTTCCTCTAAAAAAGTACACTAGTGCTGGTACAAAGTAAGATAGATCTCAAGGTTACACGAGTGGCATGCAGTGCTATGTGTTCTTTATTAGCCAAAGAGGATCTCTTATCATTTCAGAATAATAATTTTAATTACCACTCTCCACATTGGACGTGGAGGTGGCGAATTGGGTTGTTGCATAAAATTATGGCCATTGTTTCGCTCCTGAGATTTTTGGTTGGAACGTCGCAAATGAACTACTCTGAAAATTCATCTCGTGTAGCACAAGAGCTTGAGCTGCTTGTGAGTCTTCTTTTCTATCGTGTGAAAACTTGTCATGACGCATGGACTGCCTACGCTAAGAGACTGCAAAATTTACCGGGTACAAACGGTACCATTTAATGTTTTGTCTAAAAACAAGTAAATTTTGCTCTTATTTGAGAGTTTCCCAATTTCGGAGAAATGATTCACTAAACAGCATAAAAATTATTGCTGAAGTTTCACGTTCTCAGCATATTTCTTTCTCTATCCGGCGTGAGATCATCATCGTTTCAAGTTCTGTGGTAGAACGTGGTATTGTCTGCGGTTAAATGTAGCATGTTCATGTACATTTAATCTAGTTGGATTTTACTGTTTACATTGTATTCCTCTTGTATCATTTTACTTCACAAGATACATGTAGCCTGTCGAAGACGTGGTATTCACAGCTGCACCGACTGCAATTGAAACATACAAAACAGGCATAATGATATTTTTTTTCTGCAGCCTGTTCAAATTTTATGTGCGGTAATTTTTGTGCACTTATTTTTCGAATGTTACAATAGTTAACGGCAGTAAAATTGATTTTCTAGTAATGTCTATTTGATTTTACAATGCCACTTTACTTAACTTTTAGATCTGAACATGTTTCCTATGCGTGTAAAACACCAGCTTGATTTTGCACAACTGTTTAAGAGATCTCTGTAGTGTGATTTTTTTATACTGCTGGAAAGGACACCTCTGCTCAGCGGGAAAATTCAACGAAGCGTTCGTGGAGCGAGGCACCTTGGCCAATTTGTGGACTCTAGTAGAGCAGGACGCGTCTGTATAGCGCTACCGCAGCGCTCTGCTGTGCAAGTCTGGCATTAGAGAACGGTGCGTCTGTGATAGCGAGTCTTGAAGACCGCCGCCTAGGGACATATATACATATGTATCTATAGAATATCTAGGGTTATTAATAAATAATACATCATTTTCGAAACGGTGAATTTTTATTGGGGTTCCTTCCAGTATTTGTTCGGTACAGCGTAAATTATTTTCGTCAATACGCCGCTACAAGTGGCAGTTTTCGCTTCACTTCCCAAAAACAATTTAAATAATTTATTAACATCTAGTGATCCAGCAATAGATTATATCTTAAAAGTCTAGTACAATGGACAAAAAAATGAGGGAGAATGAATGGGACTCACGCTTAAACCTGTAACGTAAACCATTGGAAGCAGGTGCAGCATTTTCATCAAACGTAATCAGAATTGAAAAAGTAGCGAGCATATAAAATTCCAGCTTGACACGAGTAAAGATGAATTTTTTTTATTCTTTGGTTGCTGTAGGAAGTAATCCTGTGACATCTTCGTTTTGAGCTCTGTGGTTCGCTTCCGTTAGTTGAGCGAATGTCCCTCCGCTCAAACTGTACGATATGTTCCCCTTCACGGCAATGGTCTAGTTTTGGTCCACGGGATAGAAGTTACGTCTTAACTAGTTGAGACTCATTACAAGTGTAAATGAAATAACCTCTGGCTATCACAACAAATAAATAATATTATAAAATCTTCACACGATCATCATTGAAGATACCAAATAAAAAGACAAAAGAGGAGTTTGGAAATTTGACTGTTTCCTTCAAAAAGTTTTACTGGTACCAATATGTTGAATTATCAAAAGCTTGGTGCAGGTAACGAAGTCGTCAGGCCCAGATTGTCACAGGACTGCCTGATTGCGAGCAAGTATCCGGTACCGATGCAATACCAGCATGAGATTATGCCGTTGCAATTCTTACAAAATTCGGAAACGTAAGAGCCTTACAATAATTTTTCGCCTATTCATTCAATGTTTCCAAAAGCGATAAAACTTTTCGGCAGCTTCAATGCACGGTTGTTCATGAAAATTAAGTATTTAACCAGAACTTCGTATGAAATGCTCATAAAATTGTTATAATGGGTCTAAATGGCATGAAATTCTTTAAGGGAGGAGTCCAAATGAGCAAGCTGAATTTCGAGTTTTTCTTAGGGCGAAGCAGTATGAGATTAGCTTTAAACCGCGTTGTCCAATTTTCAAATCATTTCTAGTGAACAATCAGAAAATTCTGAACGTTTTTATCGTGCGAAATTTTTGTCAGAAACGTAAAGGTATAAGTAAGCCTTACGATATTTTTAACCATTTCGCTCAATGTTTCCAAAAGAGATGAAACTTCGTGACAACTTTACATACTTGGTTGTACATTAGGAAGACCAAATTGTTTTAAGAGTAACTCTTATACAATTATAAAAGAGTTTGGAAATTGGAAAACAAAGTATCTGAAGTAAACCCAGATGAATTCGCCTCAGAAAAAAAATTAAACTTTAGGGTGTTGACATTCTCTAATAACTTTGGATAAATTTTATAAATTTTTTAAATGAGTTCATGGCCAAGTGATTAACCTTTCCTGATATACAACCAACTATTGAAGCTACAAAAAAGTTTCATCGCTTTTGGGAACATTAAGTGAAATAGTGAACAAATATGGTTAGGGTTATACCCTTATGTTTTTACCAAAAATTTCCCCCAAGTAATTTTTTTAGAAATTCTGTAATCTCTCACTAGAAATGACTTGAGAATTGGTAAATGTAGTTTTTAAATTAATCTCAGATTAATTCTCCCAGAAAAAAAATTCATCTGGCGGTTATTAACCATCTCAAAAAATAACTTATGTAAATTTTATAAGAATTTCATTAGCATTGATGACCAAGTGATTAGTTTTTCGTGATGTACTACCGACTATTTCAATTTTCAAAAAGTTTTATCGCTTTGGACTCATTGAGTGAAAAATTGAAAAAATTCTTTAGGTCTACCCTTACGTTTTTTACTAAAAGTTTTGCCAACTAAAAATTTTGGAAATTCTTTGATTTCTAACCAGTAATGACTTAAGAATTGACAACCGAAATATTGAAATTGATCTCAGATCAATTCGCCCCAGAAAAAAAAATAAACTAGCGGCTTTTAACCTTAAAAAACTTTGTATAAATTCAATGACAATTTTGTAAGAAGTTCTTAAATTCTCATCAACTGGGTATGAAATTCATTTAAGAAAGAGTCCAAATCAGCAATCTGAATTTCGAGTTCATTTCTAGGTCGAAACAAAATAACTTTAAAACCGCGTTATCTAATTCTCAAGTCATTTTAGTTAAAACCAAAGAATCTCTAACCATGGAGCTTGACTTTGTTACCCGCCACACTCCGATATAAGATCTCATGCAATAATTTGCAACCTAAGAAGTCATTCTGCGGTCCAAGGCTGGGTGATACCGTTCATGCTACAACACACCATAAAACGCACCATTTAGTATAGAAATAAGGAATTTATGCACAAGGTGGGCCCTCAGACACTAAGTAGCAGGAACAGCAAGATTGAAAGATTTATTAAACGAGAGAAATAGTGAATCAAAAAGTGAAAGGTACTGAAAAAATCCAGAAGTGAACCTAGAAAAATGGCTCGTAACGAAACAAAAAGCCTATTCCAGTTCAAAAATAGGAAGGCCTTTCTATGCTTCAGCTCAGAACCTCATGTTTTCCTTCTGAGATCTCTAATTCCAACAGATACTGTGCGATAGATATACTCACTGAAAGGATTACACTTTGATAAGCTGGCTATGTTGATTCTAAATAGAGTGATTTATTTTTATTTTGCGTGATTCATTTAGTCGAGCCCAGCAGCATTGCTTGGCCGAGCTCGTCTCGAGAGCAGCATCTCGGAAATACTGCCCCGTCAGCATCGCCTCTCTGACAAACCTCACAAATATGCTAAAAATTAAATCTCAGGTCGCGCGGCACGACTCGCCTACGGAATATTGTGTAGAGAACAGCAATTCCCTCGCAGAGTGCGCCTTGCTAGAGAAAGAAAAAATAGCTCTCCGAGAATGACGTCTACTTCGCGGTTATGTAGATAGAAAGAAAGGAGAGAAAGAAAGAGAATCGATGTATAAATAAACATTAGCTACGAAAGTTGATACTACAAAATGTCTTTTTTAAATTTCTCATTACGAAGGGCGTTAGATCTAATTGGTGGAAGACCAACAGTCGGTATTCTTATATTTATAACTGTGGTTGAACCAACTGAGAGCTAAGCAGTAAAATTTTGCCATATTAGTTTACTGCAACTTATAAAAAAAACACGAAAAAGATAGAACCCTCTACGGGCAAATGGAAAGAAAAAAATCCGAGACGTTGATACAGTAAAACTTTGAATAAAGAGAGAAAGAAAAAAAACCGTTCATTTCCAGAAAAACGTCGATACATGAAATGCAATACAACCAATTTAGTTTTTAAATAGTTCTTAGCATAAGGATCCTAAATTGATGAGTAAACCGTCAGATGAAGACAGAAAACTGTGTCAGGGGCTGGCTGAATATGTAATTAAGAGAAACTAAATTACACTGTATTCGCTTGGATATTTTACGCCAGATACGAGGACTAGAAGCAAATAAATAGTGCAAAAGTACTGAGAAATGCTTTGCAACATATTCTCCCCTAACATTCACACAGGAGCTAAGGCTCAGAAAAATGTTTTAGCATGTCTTTAACACATTGACTGCTATACGACCCATCGGTGGGTTGTGCTCAAGTTTTTCCTGCTGCGAAACGATTCATCGATGGTTCTTTTGAAAAAGTTTTAACAATTTTTAAGTTAACGCTATTTGATGGACCCAGTTAAAAATGTTTGGTAGTTAAAAAATTTCTAACAACTTTTGAATATAAATTTGAGTTAAACCCATCGCAGTCAACGTGTTAAGTCAAGCCCGTACCTGATGTGATTTGAGTGGCTCACCTGCATGGACCACCGCCCAGCTGCGGTGCCGCGGGTCTCCTCTCAGGTGAGCAGCGCTCCTGGCTTGTCTCTCACGCGCTGGCCTGCCCCAGGTAAGTAGACTTTATCAACAAATTGTTGCCTTCTGAACCACCAGCAAACAAACTTCAGATAGAACTAGTCACTTTGAGAAAAGTACATCTTGAAACTAATTTGAAAATGTATATGACGTCACTTTTTATAGCCCTAGAACGTTTTTATAACACATGTTACCAGGTTGCATTTTAATAGCATTTCAGTGCAGTTGGTCTCCATGAACCACAGAGGCTCTACAAACTGTTTGACACACTCGCTACGCACTAACTGGGCCCCTGAAATAATGAGCAATTAGCGTATGATCCATTACGTTGAAAAAGTACAACGAATCAATAGGTCAACATATTCGGACCTCTTCTCTGTAACACAAATTGCACAATAATTACGCCTTACCAAAACGACGGAGAAATGAGCTCCTAAGAGTTGAAACGCAGCAAAACTTGATAGTAACATGCTGATGTAGTTGTGATTTCTGGTTGTCTTAGCTGATCCTTGAATAACGAGACAGGCTTACGTAAATTAATCTTAGAATAGCGAGAGGTTTGTGCAAATTAATCTTGGAATAGCGAGAGGTTTGTGCAAATTAATCTTGGAATAACGAGAGGTTTATACAAATTGATCCTGAGATAATGAGAGAGGTTTATTTGAATTGATCTAGAAATAGGAAGGTGTGAGCAAGTGAGCTCCTCTGTGCATGTTTTGGTAGGATGAGATGGCCTGTGAAGCTAGCGGCTGCTGCTAAAATACAGGTATGGAATGCAGAAGTTCTGCCCTCTGCTTGTCGTGGTCGTGGGCTTTATGGCTTTGCGCGCACTGAAGGCATTTCAGCATTCTCAGTGGGTGCATCGATCGACGACTGAAGATAGTTGGAGACGTAAATCATTGGGTGACACGAACGAGAGACAACTAATAAAATACACAGTTAAAAATACAAAAATATAAATTAACAGAGAACAAAAAAGATGACAACATTTTATATCAATCTGTATCTCCGACAACATTTTCTAGTTCCCAACGTCTCTAACGTAAGAGCAAATAGTCCCGGATTCCACCGAGGCGCACACAGTAGTGAAGGGCTACTGACGAGCACTGCGTGAGCTTCTCTCCTATAGCAGCTTTAGCATACGGACATATGGTGTTGTTCATGTTACCAAGAAAATTCGGCGATTTTTTCTACAAATAAATTCGTTCCTTTTACATAGAGGTAGACCTGAGGCTTCAGCATACCCTAATGAGGAAGCTAACTCCCCAACACACGAGCTGACTGCATGTTGAGTGCAGCCCGCGCAACACCCGCAACACTGCCACAACTTTGGCTGGAGCGTTGTAGCTTAAGTTGCGCTTCCGCGTGCTTGGCTCTCCTTAGCTCATCCTAGGCTCCACGCTGATTTTCTTTAAGCAAAATGAACTCTTTAATACTGTTTCTGGTGGAAATGAGATAATGAAAAGCACATGAAAATTTTACTTAACGGTTCCAGTATTTTGGTTCGTACGAGTACTCACATCAAGGTGCAGTTGAAGAACATTTTTCATCCTATGGTCATACTCTGGTGCCTGTGTGGGATTTGTGTCCAACGGCATGGGACTTGAGTGGCAATCCGAACATAATCTACTTGGTTCGTTCCCGCTGTCGTTTCTTCTTCTATTCTGGCGTATGTGTGAGGTAAATAAAAAGTATGAAAAACTAAACATGCTTTACAGCTTCCGTAGCACAACAGGACATGAGACATTGACCATCGTATCACAATTAGTAAAGTATCACTATATATTATTTCTACTATTATTTGTATGATTATTATTATATTTGTCAGTTGAAGACTCCTAAGCACAACAATGGCGACCTCAACAGAGTGGATTAGATTAGATTATTAGTTAGTTTAAGCCTCCCTATCCGCTACAAAGGCGATCCAAAGAGAGGAAGGAGGAAGGCACCATTTAGTATGGAGTTTAAGGAACGTGGAATCTACGCCGAAAGGGCATAGAAACAGTAAGATGAGAAAGAAGTTTATGAAACAAGATCAAAGTTCAAGAAGAAAGTAGTAGGTGTTGAAAAAACAGGACAGCAGTGAACCGAAAAAAGATGGTCCGTAACAGAACAAAAACCTACGTTATTTCAACAAAAAGGAAGTCTACCTAACCCTTAGCTCGGGCCCTCGCATAGTCCCCCTGGGAGCGCTAATTCCCATAGATACAATAGTTGTATCCCCCTGAGGGGTCAACAGAGTGGAGAGTAGGGCCATTAGTGTGGACAGTGGGAAACGGGAATCTGTGCATAAGGTGTGGTCCAGCACAGTGCACCCAGCGTCTGGGAAACGCGAGTTATGGGAAAGAGGAAAGAAAAGATAAAAGAGATGGCGAAGAAGACAAGAAAACTGAAAGAAGTGACCACGAAGGATGGAATCCCGAGCCTTATTTATAGCTTACTTACCTAACAGTATCCCCCAGGGAGCGCCAGTCCCCATTGCATGAGATAGACGAATCTAACTAACCTACACCCACTGGATAGCCTGCGCTCCTTGAGGAGTATTCATCCACTTTCGTAATTTTGCTGTAGTACGTAAACTAATTCAAAGTTATTAACCTGATAAAATAATAGGAAATGATTGCAATCAGTGTCACAGGCTGCAGTTTGTACAACTGCATCCGTACATTTTCCCTAAAGAAAAAACTTCATTTCAGCTACATAAAACACTTCATATTGCCAATAAACAACAGCGATTTCCTTAAAATTAATTAGTTTCCTTCGAATGTTTTGTACATCAGTGGAAAACAAATAAAACCCGTCAGTGAACGTTCTATGTTCCCCAAAATCTATTTAATTCTACATCCACAGAGTCAGGAACAATGGAAACAAATGTTGATGCTGCGTCGGTGCTGTACGTGGAAAATGAATAAAAACTTCCAGTAAACTTTCTATGTTCGCAAAAGTCTGTTTCATTCTGTATCCTCAGAGTCAGGAACAATGGAAACAAATGTCGGTGCTGCGTCGGTGTGGGGTGGGTGCGCATGCGCAGCTGAGGCAGGGTATGGAGGAGGGCAACCACACAGGCTCGCAGTGCACAAGTGTGCACGGTGCCTCGGGCTGGGCAGGTGCTGCTACTGCTGCCCCGCTCCCCCTTCCTCCACTGAGTCTCCTCCACCTTTTCTTTTCTACGGTCTTAAGCCTCGTACGCACGCCTAGTCATTTGAGCTTACTCTTTCTAATTATGTTCGCATATTCCTGTGGCTCCTCCCTCGAATAACCTTCACTTTCCACAAAACTTGAGTTTCGTATTCTTTTAGCACTACTTTACCCATTATCCGCATTCGGCGTCGCTTTCCATCTTTCCCAAAACTTCTAAACTCAATTGCTCACATCACGTGTTTTCATTTATGTTTACCGATCTCCCGTGTATCTACCTTCACGGATTTTTACCAATAGTTACTACTTCCCTCGCCGATGTTCCCGTGTTTTTCATTTTCAGCACATCATGACGTAAATTAAGTGCTGCATGGTTTAGGTCAATAAGGGTGGCTTATTATGCCTTCATATCCTTCTTATACCCTCACGTGCCCCAACCGAAACCATCTCCACCTTTACCCTTCAGCGGAGCAGCTCTACCACTGGTCCCAATGCTCTCCGGGGAATAAAACATTATTCTGACCCCTCGCGAAAATAATTTAATGAAATAGTACTACTTTTTAACGCTGCATTAAATAATTTCAAGGTCGGGTCTCAATAACCAACGGTGTTTGCAATTGCAATCATCCGACAGGAACATTAAAGAAATATGAGCACTTGAGTTTAAAAAAAGGGATGTACAATCTATGGCCACGACCCTGGTAGTGTGGATTTCCAGATTCAATTAAAAATACGCAGATTATTGAGATTATCTCTATTGAAAACCCAAGCACTTCAAAATTTTTCTCGTTGCTCCTGAAGTCGTCGTTAACAAAACTCTAAAGATCAAGCGCATAAAGAAATGGTCTGACGTTCAGCCACAAACTATTTAACTGCGAAGTTATTAACTGCGCATTGACTTCTAGGAGCCAGGAGCGTACCTGATTATTAGCCAAGCACAAGATTTGAACTAATGAGCTGTTTTAAACAGTTTCTGTGAAGCGGAAAACTTGATTAATCAATGAACGATTTGATAACAAAACACCATTACACAAATAAATGATTGCAGAAAGCAGCACATCGCTGGTGTCGGCATGACACATCCTGGTGAGACGTGCCAGAGACGAGCGCTAGATGCGGCGAAACACCCCAGCTCTGGTCCTCTCTGCCCCTATTGAAAAATGCATTGGAACTTCGTTCCCGCTTGGGATTTAATCACTTAGCCTGCAGCTGGCTGGGCAACAAGGACGACAATCTGGGTAGTCCGTGCCTCAGCTTGATATGGACTCTGAGCACACCGGCGTGGCGGAGCAGACCACACGACTGTGAGCCGCAATCGGTATGCTACGGAGCTGCACTCAGTCTGTCACCGACCTTCCAGATAGTATTGGTTTTATTGATAGTAATGTGCTAAAATTGATTACTTCCTTATAATGAAATGATACTTCCTACATAAAACAGAATTATTCGTTTTATGACATGCCTGGAAACGTGTTCAATAAGAGGGACTGGAATATTAGCTGTGTTAAAATTAATTAGGTCCTTATTATGAAATGATACTTCTGACGTAAAACAGAATAATTCGTTTTATAACATGCCTGGGAACGTGACCGATGACGGGGACTAAAATATTTGGTTTCCAGTTTATTTGCTAATCTTCCTTAGATGTACTTTTAATTCATGACGGCGAACCCACTTCTGTTCATGTCTCAGGAATTTAAAATGCAGCAGTTGATGTACGTAGTAATGCTAAACTCATTGTACACGCAGTCAAGTTTCGTCATTGCAAGCCTCACACTGAATAGCAGTAAAAAATAAGGCATCATGTAACGCATCAGTCATGATAGTCGACACAAACGCAGCGATAACGACAAGCAGACTACTAACACAGCGCACTTGTAACTAGGTACTTCTTAAACAATTACAAACGTATGGGCGTCTCCTCTCGAGCAAACTTTTCTGAGAAATGTTTTGGATGTCTTAAAATCATCGGGCTCAAGTGAGGAAACAAAAAGCTCCCTCCTAAAATTTAAGAGAAAAATAAATTAAGACGAAAGACTATTACATACTTCAGTCCGACATTTTCAAAACAGAAGTCAAGACAACTCTACACACCGAGGATTTTTAGACATAAAATTTGAATAAGGACTGCTTTTGATAATTGTATTGTCCATGTTTCATCAAGTTCCGTGACATCCTACATTACGACTACAGGTGCAACCCGCTATCGTACAAAAGTGAAAGAATAATTTTTGAGTTACCCTGAGTTAACCTGAACGGGTTCTCGGTGCTGAAAATCACTTAGCATCAGTGCCCTAATATCCTATTCTGATACATCCCGTAAAAATAAGGCAATTTCTTCTCTGCAGTCTCCGTGGTTTCCTCTTGGCCGCTCGTCAAGCTTGAATTGAAGAAATTCTTTTGCTGCCGATAATGGATCCCAACGCTTAGAAGGGAAGCTTTTTCCTTATATTACACGAATATTAATCATGAGACTTACTGTTTTAGGCTTGTGAACACCAACAGAAGTTACCTTAAAGGCCTCAAAGCCAATTAATGCATGAGAGAGCACAGTGGTTGCGCTTTCAAGTTGCGCTAGTGACCAGACAAATCTCGTCATCAACAGATCTGGGAACACTAGCATCACTGGTGTTCCCTACAGTAACATTGGAAAGGCCGTTATCATTTCTTGCATTGACAGTTTGGTAAAACTCATCTTGATCAAAAGGCACGTCATGAGACCTTAAAACTGGCGAGAAAGAGCAATACAGGACGTTGATCAGTAGAGTATATGGAAGCCCATCTCAACGCGCGCAGGTAGTCCACTCAAACGTCGTGTATAGGAACATAAAAGAACAAGGTGAGCCTTCCACTTTTCTATTTTATGCTATCATTTTTTTCTCCCGTTCGGCTTAAAATAAGGGAATAATATGTTCATGTTGAAATTGAACGGTTTTGCGGTCATTTGCGTCACATTTTAAAACATAACATTGTGTGGGATCTTCAAATTGAAATGCAGTTGAATTAAAATGTTATTTTACCTCACTGTCATCGAACAGTTAAGATTCTTTTTAAGCTACTAATTCATTTGCACAATTATCATGCACTAGGTTCAACCATTCCACAGTACGCACTAGAAACTCAAGTAAAACGGGCAATAAATATTTAAACAAGACAGAAATGGACGAACACAACTGAGTTTTAGATACACTGGCAGCAGAAGTTGGTGGCATGAAACTCCGGGTTTTTCTATGAGAAAGATAAAATGAAAGAGAAGTAATATTTAAGGCTACATAACAACCAATTCCAGCCCATTGTAATTCCCCAACCAATGATGAAAATTTTCCTAATTTAGCGTGAATAAAGATCAACCATGAATAAAGATCAAGCGTGAATAAAGATCTAGCGCGAATAAAGATATAGCGTGAATAAAGATATAGCGTGAATAAAGATATAGCGTGAATAAAGATCTAGCGTGAATATAGACCAACCATGAAAAAAGATATAGCGTGAATAAAGATCAAGCGTGAATAAAGATATAGCGTGAATAAAGATCAAGCGTGAATAAAGATATAGCGTGAATAAAGATATAGCGTGAATAAAGATCTAGCGTGAATAAAGATCTAGCGTGAATAAAGATCTAGCGTGAATAAAGATCTAGCGTGAATAAAGATCTAGCGTGAATAAAGAAAGTTACCGCCGCAAAAATTCCTTTCCATAACGCTAGGTCTTCACATCATTTATTCCTTAAACGATGCAACCGTGTCTGTCTCCAGTGGGAAATCTCTTCAGCAAAGCTGCCGTCAAATGACACTGGCATATGTTATGCTTATGTTGCTCAGAAAAACGACCAAGGGAAGGGGGGTGTACATTGTGTATAAACTAATATGTAAAACAAAAAAAAATGCATAGCTTTGGTTACGAATAGGTAAATTTTAACGTAACTGCATGAAATTTATTTGAAATAAAGACTAGGAAATATTGCATGATTTTTACGAGTTTTTAAGAACAGTTCCAGTTAGGTTGCGATATTATCCAAAAATACCATCTTTCTATGGCAGTTCTCGAACTGTGTTTCAAGAACTGAAAGACAAAGAACTGAAAGAACGGCCATCTTTCTATGGCAGTTCTCGAACTGTGTTTCAAGAACTGATATGAATTCCCTGAAGAATCATTTGTATGAGAAATAAGCTGAAAATCAAGATTCGGCCATTTCAATTGGTTCTTCCAAGCAGGTTCCTAAAAAGTTGAAAACATTTATCAGATATTAGAGGTTAGTACAACATGAAAAGAAGAGTAAAATAGAAGATTAGATTAAATGTTAGATTAGATGTTAGATTAGGCCTCCCTAACCGCCAAAAAAAAATAAGCACTCCGAAGAGAGGAAGGACGAAGGCACCACTTAGGACGGAAATAACAGAACGCGGAATCTATGCAGAAAGGCATAGAAACTAAATTTAGAAAGAATTTAATGAAAAAATATAATAGTTGAAAAAGAAAGTAGTAGGTGCTGAAAGACAGTACAGTAGTGAACCGAAAAAAGGTGGTCCTTGCATAAAAAAAAGTCTTATTTCAACAAAAAAGGCCTACTTAACTTTCAGCTCGGGCCCTCACACATTTCCCCTCTGGAAGCGTTAATTCCCATAGATACACTAGTTGTATCTGAGGGAGTAGAATAAAAGAAGAACAAAAGTGCATCTAGCAATATAAAATTATAAGAAAAAATTTTTGGTGCTGAAAAAAGGACATCAGTAACCTGGAAAAATGGTCCGTAAAAAGACCATCGTATTTCATAACCGTGGGACACACGACAATATTCGTCTCTGGGAGCGTGCCTCGGCGGCGGCAGCATCACGGGACCGCCGCTACCTTATCAGGCTGAGAGCGATCTTATCGCTGACACTTGTGAAAAAATCAATAATACTCTCAAGGCGCTTCCCAGATAAAGGCGGGTGCAACAAGGCATAAATGGCCGGCAAACAGGGGCTATAAAGCGTCACGCAAGCCACTCACGAATTGTGCTTGTGTGTTTGATTTAGAATTTTGCGTCGAAACTTTTCTTCTTGGCAGAACCTTTGACAGCAGCGATGACATCTATATCATAGGGGCAATTAAAAATAAAAATGCACTCTTGTAGACTCACTGTTCAAGTTCATTTCAAATTCATCTTTTATTTTGTTATTAGGATTTTGGAATTACGTTTGACATCAAATTTAAGAGATCAAAATAGCTTCGTACAGTCACTGCACACTGTAAAGACTGCTAGAATTATTGCGGCAAAAGTGTACCCAAGAGAGGGCGGAGGAAGGTGCCATTTAGTATGGGATTAAGGGCCTGGGGGAATCTATGCACAAGGTGCATATAAGCAGTAAATTAAGATAAAAGTTCATGAAACAAGATATAAGTCGAAGAAGAAAGGAGTAGGTACTGAAAAACGGGACAGCAGTGAACCGAAAAAAAGTCGGTCCGTAACAAGACAAAAACCTATTCTATTCCAACGTAAGGAAGGCCTTAGAGTATAACTTTTAGCTCGGGACCTCACATATTCCCTCGAAGGGCTTATTTCCATAGATGCAGTTGTTGCATCTTTCTGAGTGGAATAAATCGGAATCACAATGGATGAAAAAACAAAAGAATTTTATTTACACAAATCGTGCTTTAAACTTGAACAAATGGCTCATAAATAAAGAATCTAATTCATTCTGAAAATTAAAAAAAACAGTAGCACATTTTGAAAAAATATGCAGACTTTGTTCATAGCCAGTTGATGAGGTGGCTGTTTCAATTTGAAATATATTTTTCGGCCGGGGGTCAATTCCGTCATTGCCGTTAGAAATAAGGATGCTATTCTGAAGCAGTTCAAGATGTTTACTCAGGCGTTGTGTAGAGTTGCTACTCTGAGAGCTGCCTAGGAAAAGTCAATCATTGCTTCTTCACGCGTGTTTGGAGCATGAGCTATGTATTTCCACCTTTAAATCCAGATAAACCTTTTCAGACTTAATAAGAATTTTTTGCGCAAATTCGATGCGCTTTTGGAGTAGATGACTTAACACTTTGACCGCAACGTGGCCGACCAGTAGTGACCATCTCAATTTCCAAAAATACTCGATTAAAGATAAATGAAATCATGATCCAGTTATTGCTTGCTATTTTCAACATTGCTTACTACAATTGACTTTAAATTTGAGTTGGATATTGAGCTTCAGTTTAACCAATTGCGGTCAAAGTGTTGATTTGTGACGTAAAGGAAGATATGACCTGACCCGAGCAAGGGCTCACGCGGCACTGTAGGCACCCGCAGCGGCAGGTGCAGTTCGGCTCCTCCCACCCAGAGAGGCTCAGTCGCGTCCGAGCTGCCGTGGGGAGAGAGGTGCCCGCACTCTGCTCAAGATCGCTTTTGTTTCACCTGGTCACTCTTGATAAATTCTTAAAAGTATTTCAGCCAATGATCTGATGGCCTCTTAAAGCGAGTGCATTCAATTCGTGAGCGCTTGTATGCTAATGAACACTAACTAGTCAATGAACCTAACTCTGATGCATGAGAAAAGTGAACTTAAATTCAAGCATATAATTGACAGATCACAATTTTTTGTGTATATAGTGATTGATTTTTCATTGATAAATGGTATCGATATCAAAAAATGATGTAGATCTAAAAAAATGGCATCGCGACGACGCCACCGAAATTGATTGGACTAAGACCGTGATCTAACTTGAGGATGAGAACAGTGGAAGACAAAGTTTCACTATTTTATGTCTAAAGCTGCTAATGAGTTCTAGGCGCTCAATTGGCTGGTAACAAACATAGGTAAGTTATACCGGCAAAGGTTAAGCAATTACATTCTTACGCTGCAGGTGTGTGAATACTAGCAGTTATAGAGTATATTTTACACAAGTTAAATTGTTTTTATTTACAGAAATTAATATTGATCTCGATGATGATCAATTTCTCAAAACTAAATCTAAATTTTACGCAGAGCGTACAAGAATCAAATTTATGCGAAACATCCCTACTGATCAACTTGGATCAGTTTTTGACCCTTGACAAAGTTACTGTATTTCGACTGCGAGGACGACGTAAGCTGATGCTGAATACTAGCTAAAACCTTAAGTTTAATTGGTGTTTTACTACGCAATTAGAGGTTTTGATGCGTCACCAAACTTAGTGTTGCACACACACACACACACACACACACTGCTGCTCTCATTGCGTAAAATTCAGGCTTTTTGTGTGTTTTAAGACCATCTCCACGTATTGATAATTTCTTAAATTCACTGTTCTGAATTGTTTAGAATTGAATCATTTCACAACTCCGCGTGAATAGCTTTCTAAAACCGTCAATTCATACCTATTTGATATAATTGAGTGTGTCTAGAAAATTATTTGTTGAAATGCAAATGCATTTTACCGCCATCTCATCTAGCATCAAGCGTGATTATTAGTATTATTATTACCTTTATAATTATTATTGTTTTTAGGGTTTTTCGCCATTTTCGATACTCCCTTTAGTGTAAGTATTCCGTAACTATTAATAATTGCAGTACATGGAAGGAAAGTGAGAACACTCGTTGAGGAGTGTTTTGGGACAATGGAAAGCGTGAGGCTGTGCCGACGTTTGGAAGAGAGCCATTGCTGCTGTGCTGGTGGATATGAACATGTCAAAACCACGACAAAAAAATTTGCCCCATGAAACAAGACAAGAGAACTTGCCCATTTATGCATATACCATCGAAAAATTTGGTTTAGGAAAACAACAACAACAACTCGGTATGAAGGGTCCGGCGCTTGAGACGTGAGAAATTGAGAGAAAAATAAGCCAAACGGAATGGGAATCCAATCACCAAAATTGAGCTCGCAATATATACTTAGCGGACACTAGGAGCTGATTTTGTATTCGATAGAATTACTAATGATGTCTGAAAGAATCACCTTGATCCCAATAATCACCACCCAATTCGTGAGACACACACGACACACCGTACGAATTCTACTTCTCCTCAAGGTACGTCAAGTCGCTAAGCGCAAGTCAAACCTGTGAAACGCGCTTTTCGAGAGGCGCAATTCCAAGTACACTTGCAGGGTGGACATAATTTGAGGATTTGTGTCCGAAAGCAAGTAACACCACGCAGTTTGTGTTGAAGCTGGCGTAATTCCAAGCAAAAGATTGGCGGCTTTGTATCGGAAGCAGTTGGTGTTGAGGCTGGCGTAATTCTAAGCGAAAGATTTGCGGCTTTGTGTCGGAAGCAGTTGGTGTTGAGGCTGGTGTAATTCCAAGGAAGAGATTTGCAGTTTTCTATCGGAACGCAGTTTGGAGTCAAGGCTGGCTTAGAGCTGCAGAAGAGAGACATCCGCAGAGCAGGAGGCAGGCAGGAATGCATCACGCTGCAGAGCAACGCTTCTGCTCACATTCTGTCGAGCAGCTCAGCTCCTGCTGCACAATTGTGGCAGCAGGAATGGCAGAATTATTGTATCGACGCGAGCGGGTGAAAATGAACAATATTTAAGGGATCCAAATGAACGCCATCGATAGATTTTAGTTCGAATGCAGTAAAACCTTTACGAATTATTCATGGGGAATTGCAAGCCGAGGTTTCCAAGTCGATTGAAGTACTGCAAAATGCCACAGTGGGTGTCGTCACATAGAGAGGATGTCACGCTTTGCTTGCACTTACTCCAGAGAATTGATTTGAAAACGAAGCAGAGAGCCGTTGCTATTTCTATTAATGTCAATATTAGAATATTGTTCTGTTTTCATGTATCAGCGGCCGCTGAAGGTTTGATACGCTGTTGAAATGAAGCAAAAATATTGCGTACTACAGCTGGGCGTTGGTGGCGTGTACGGAGTGTGCAAGTCACTCCCGTGAGACACGCAAGAGAAGGAGACAAGCATCGAGAGGGCTTATTGTTCAAAAACTCGAAGGGGATTGCCACAGGGATAATGAGGAACCTGAGGATAATCGCAAAAAACAGGCACGGAGGATGCAATTTAGCGAGAACGAGAAAGATTAGGCGTGTTTGAGATTGAAAAGCAGCATAGAGGAAACGATTAGTGACTTCACGAGCGTGGTGGTGGCATAGATGTAGCGAAAACAAAAGTCACGACTGAAGCCACGAAGCCACGAGAGTAAAATGCGGGCGGTGACATGGTTAGTAGAGCAAGGCGTATACTGAATCAAAGCAAGGAGAATGACGGTGCAGAAAATATTTACAAGTAAAATGGCCAAGAAACACTGCGAGTGCAATGAATATCCGATACATGGACATGAGTTTGTTTTGCATAGTTAAAAAAACAGTGGAGTAATAAAAAAACTGAGCATCTTTTGTATTTTTCTACGTTGAATGCATGTTCTGTATAAGAATAATTCAATAGTAGAGCACTGATATGATATCAACAAAAGTGTAAAACAATCCCCTCAAAAGATAACACACTCCCAGAATTTATTGTAAAGTGATAACAAGCAGTCCGTGAATATTCTAGATTGGTTAATGCGCCAAAAATACTGCAAAAATTTATAAAAAACAATTAATTCATCCAAGTACAAGAGCAGCTCAGTCAATGTCTGAGAGCTGAATGAGAAAAACTCACCGTTCAACAAAACAAAATTATGATGTAGCGAAAACTGAAGAATTGCGAGGAAGACTAATAAAAGAATTAATTTCCCGGATTATCTTATTACCATACGAGTAAGTTGTAGTCTCTAGCCACAACGAAGAGATCTCAACAGAGCGAAGAGAAAAGGCTGCAGAAAACGAGAGAATTACATGTGTTATGCGATATCATGGCATCACTATCACCGAGGATTTCAAGCATGACAAGCGAGAAGATAAAATGTTAACTCAAGTAGAATTTTGGGTTTCATCGCAAAAAATTTCGAGTACAAATTAAAAGACATTGTGCTACTCCTTTACAAGGCAATGGTGCGACCACGTTTGTAGACTACGCAGTACAACTCTGCCCTAAGAAGAGATATCGACAGAATAAAAAAATTCAGCGTAATGCGACGAAGAAGTCCTGAAATTCATCTATGAGCCTCGTCTCTCAATGACAAAATTCATTTCTCCTGAATAAAGAAGGCTGCGAGGTTAGTTAATGTAGACCTACAAACACTTTCTTGACTTTAATAATGTTATTCCAGAAGGTCTTTTCGAAATTGAGGACTATGTCCGAACAATAGATAAAGGTTGGAAACTAGTAAGAAACAATATCGAGACAGCTCAAGCCCTAATATTTTCCTATTCAATTGTTCTAATCTGGAACCAGCTCCCAGAAATGGTTGTGTCAGCTGATACGGTGAATACGTTCAAAAGTCGACCATTACTGAGCTGGCTATCCCTCAGCATTCTAAAATACGAGAGCTCACAGGAATTCCGCGCGGATTTCAGGGGAAAAGCTACATGCATAATTCAGTGCGGATTGTCTGACACCGCGTTACTTTGCGTGACATAATAACGATTCCATTAGTCAAGCCTCATCAGATAATAGAGTAAGTGGAAATGAGAGCATATAATTATTACTGTGTCAGAGCTAATCAGTTCATTTTCTGCAATGGAGTGTGTTGTGAAAAAAGTGATCTTGGCTCTAGAATTCCCAAAAATGCGAAGAAAACGGTCAAATCATGGGATCACATTTTGTGTAACGGCCGCGTATATAATTTTAGTGTTACATTGATTTTACTGCAGCTTGTGAATTGATGAATTTAAATGTGTCGCGTTGGTACCTGTGCGTGACTGGGGTTTCACGGCTCGGGATATGGGGACTACCTGAGAATAGGCCACTTGGCTCTTTCTGCTGCCGTTCTATTTGAATCCAATGCTCCACTTTAATCTAGTCTAGAAATAGGCTAAAAATAACGATCTCAACCATGGGTGGTAGAATTAGCAGGTTCACGTCACATCAGCCTACCGCAAGTCTTTCACGGTCGCGGATTCCATCTAATATGCTTCAGTTCGAGGGGCCTAACGTACAGCTAGATTGAAAATCCTGGAGTGACGCGATATGAACTTAAAATGGATAGAGAAGCAGCTGGGACGAACGAATGCAAAGCCACAATTGCAGCAATTTTTAGGAGAGCTGGATTCTGTTTTTGTCATCTTATAAAGACACCTTGGCTGTGACCAATTCGCAGAAATCGTTTCGATTTTTCGAGGAACATTAAGTAGAGTGTCAAGTTTTTGCACCCCTGTACTGTCTTCTGAACAGACGAAGATTGAGTTATCCGAGTCGAATTGTGCAAGTCACGTTTAGAGGAACTCTGTAACAACAGTCCCAAGGGTGAAGTTTGACGAGCTGCGTCCCCTCTGCAGATCCCGGCAAGCTTTTCATTATGGAAAGACAAAATAAACGCTCAGCTGAATCGTAGAATTTTGAACGCTAGTCCGCAAGAGACTGTTGTGGGTCACTTGAAATTGGCAAGAGGATGGACGTAGCAGCAAGACAACCATTCAAAGCACACGGCCAAGAGCACTCCAGTGTGGCCTCAGCAGCACAAATAAAGCGAAGTCAGTTGCCACTGACCTAAACCTTATCGAGAACCTGTGGCGAGAATTAAAACTTAGGATTTAGAAAAGGGATCCCAAAAATCTAACGGATTTGAAAAGAACATTCCAGAAGAAGGTTCCAAGATACCTTCTAATGTTTGCAAGAACTTAAAAACTAAATATTACAAACGATTGGATCGGTGCCACCGACGATAGATCATATCACCAAGCTTCTCATTGATTGACTCGATGCTTTTTGGAAAGTGAACACTACACAAAACGTAGGAATTAGATTAAGTGTTAGTCTAGGCTCCGTCACCGCAACAACAGCCTTATTATGCCATAAATCAAAATTGATGTATGAATTTGCTGATCAAAAAGTATGAAAATCACGCTAAAGAAACTAAAAACAGTAAAAAACTTTAAATGTTACAACATAAAATGCATCTAGTTTCAATGCATAGTGTCTCGAGTCTTCTTGCAAGCAGGTATACTACGAGTATAACTATGACAAACGGAGTAAAGAAAAACTCTACGGGTTTCTATCGCCTACGTTCAAATACCAGGAGCACCAGGGAGCATTCTACAGGGATAGGTCAAGTAAGTGCGAAATGTTAAGCAGGTGGAATACTGAAAATTCTAGTGCATTAGGGTGACCAATAGTTCCGAACTTAGAAGTTTGATTTAGGAAATTGCGAGTGAAGCAATTCATGCTTCTCAGTGGGAAACGTTTACAATTTAAGAACGTTTGAGAAATTAACTGAATTTCTCCGTTATTCCTTCCTTAGGTATTATTCAAATGCAAACAACTTTATTTAGAGTAGAAAGATACCAAATTATCTAACACCCATTGAGTTACTCCACTGAGATGCCGTAAAACTGCGACATGTTCAGGGGAGGAGGTTTAGCAAAATGAACCTCTGATTAGAGAAGTTAGTTTAAGCCTCCCTAACCGCAACAAAGGCGCTAAAAAGGGAGGAAAGAGAAAAGCACCATTTATAATGAACTTGAGGAAACGGGTAATCAATGCACAAGGTGCATAGAAACAGTAAGTTTAGAAAAAAATTTGTGATACTAGATAAAAGTCGAAGAAGGAAGTGGTAGGTGCTGAAAAACAGGACAACAGAAGGAGGAAAAAGATAGCTCATATCAAAACAAATAATATGTCTTATATCAATAAAAAAACTCCTCCCTAACCTCTTGCTGGGTACTTCAAGTTTTTCTCCCTTGGAGCACTAATACCAATAGACGCAATAGTTGTAGCCCCTGAGGGGAGACAGTAAGACGGGCGCACATGAGCTGATGACGGCGCATCTGATAGTGTAGGTGCATCACTGCACAGGCTAAAATTTATTTCAATAATTAACCGCACTTTTGTCAACTTTCAGGAGCTTGGCAGCCACTTCTGCTCGATGAGCTTCAGTTATTTCAATAATTAATCGTACTTTCATAAACTTTCAGGCGCTTGGCATCTGCTCGACGAGCGTCAGCTGAAGTTGATATGAGCAACACCGATAGGTGACTGGCTAGAAAAGACGCGGACAACTAAGCACTCCTACGGCATTGGTTAATCACTGCAAAGACTAAAATTTAATCCAATAATTGATCGTACTTTTATCAACTTTCAGGCGTTTGGCATCTGCTCGACGAGTTTCAGCTGAAGTTAATACGAGCAACATCATTGAGAGGTGACTGGTTAGAGAGGACAAGCAAGACCTGCACCCACACCGCCTCCCCATGGCTACCGAGAGCAGGGCACCGCACAGGGCACAGCAGGCGGCACGCACCAGCGCGCCCAGGTGAGGTGACAGTCGAGTTTTTGTTTTTAGAATGAGTTTAAAATTTGATATCTGCAATGAACACCAGTGGGAGGCATGGGGTGCTGCGGCAGGGGTGCTGCGGCAGGGCTGCCGTGCGGCGTGTGGGTGTCTAGGTATTGTGACGGTTAGGGCATATGGGATGGTGAAGATATTTTGAGAACAGCTTTTTGATATGTGAATAGCTCTTTTCGTATGAGAATAGCTCTTTTGGTACGAAAAGATTAGATAATAGGTTAGTTTAAGCCTCCCTAACCGCTACGAAAAAGAGCGTATCGAAGAGAGGAAGGAGGAAGGCACCATTTAGTATGGATATTAGGGAATGCGGAATCATGCAGAAGGGGCATAGAAACAGTAATTTGGGGAAGATGCTTCATGAAACAAGATGAAGTTGAAGAAGAAAGTAGTAGGTGATGAAAAACAGGACAGCAGTGAACCGAAAAAGGTAGTCCTTAACATAGCAAAAAAATTTTATTGCAACAAAAAGAAGGCCTACCTAACTCTCAGCTCGGGCCCTCACACATTTTCCCCCATGGAGCGCTAATTCCCATAGATACAATGGTTGTATCCCCCTGAGGGATTCGGAATGAAAATAGTTCTTTTGTCGTAATAGCTCTTTTGGCTTGAGAATGACTTTTTTGGCATGAGAACAGCTCCTTTGGTGTGAAAATAGTTCTTTTGTCATAATAGCTCTTTAGGCATGAGAATAGCCCTTCAGGCATGAGAATAGCTCTTTTTAACTGAGAGCAGCCTATGGGATGTGAGAACAGCCCATGGGGAGTGGGGGTCATTAAAGTGACTAACAATACACTATTGCTCGCAGAGCCACAGAAGAGGATGTCTCCTCCACCGAACGCCCCGAGCAGCAGTTGGTGCTGGCAGCAGCTGACTCCAGTGCCAGCTGTGCTGATGGCGGCGCAGCTGGGGCCCCTGACGGCAGCGAGGCCGCCGTCACAAAGAAGGTGCCCGTCTGAAGTTTGAGGCAACGCGACCTAAGTGATGATCGATGCTTGTGGGAAATTCAGAAGGGACCTTTTCGAGATGAGCTCCGCCACTAATGCAACACATACGCTCACCCAGTTGTGACTTTTGAAATGATGCGCCTATCGACTTCAAATTACTCTCAAACGAAAGAATGTTTTATTCTTTCGTTTGAGAGATGTTTGAAGTCGATAGGTGTACTATTTCGAGTGTTACTATAGTGGGTGAACCTACGTGTTGCATTAGTGGCGGTGCTTATCTGGAAAAGATCCTTCAGAAGGAGAGTTTGACGCAGAGTGTGTCGGGAACAAAAGGCGACACGGGAAAGGATAGATGAAGAAATGAAAAGATACGCTTTGCACATATGATGCTAGTATTGAAGGTTTTTTGTAATTGCTAAATTGAGAAGCATTTTACTTGCTGTAGCTCGTTCTGCTTCGCTTGGGGGCAAAATCTACAGAAACGTAACTAGAAATGGGAGTTCGTCGTAGGCAGAAATGTGCTTATTGCTCACTTTCCGTAGACAGAGCGGGAACAGATACAGGAAATCTTAGTTAGTTCTTGGACTAAAACTGAATCTGACAAGACTTTCATGATCGCTTGTATTGGTAAGCAGTGATCTCAAGCTCCCATACAGGCATGCAGAAAAGAACAAATATTTCCTATTTGAGTCATAAGATGCAGACGCTCTCGTCTGTGGCAGAGAATTTCTGTGGGCTGTGACTGTGGCCTAGCGGTGCCCTATAGTTGAACACGAGATCACCGCAGGGTCCAGAGTAGCCCTGTCTCTTGCATCCACGAGATGTTGTGCTGCTAGGGCCCCTTCTTACTGTACTAGTGTGCACGGCCCGTCAAAAATGACGCGATTAAATATTTCCCTTGAATAAATTTTGCAGATGTGGATGCCCAACAAATACATCTATCCCGATAGTACTCGCGATTAAAATATTCTTGTCCTTTGCACTGGTGAAACTCGTATCACAGATACGGTCATTGAGCATCCGTATGAGCGTGACAAAGAAACATAGAAGCGGACACCAAACAAATAAACAAACACACCAAGAGCATTATTAGGTAAGATGCTGACTATCCATAGTCCAACGTGTGCAGAAGGTTGAAGTAGGTCTGTAGAATTGGCGGGTCCTGATGCGCTTAGGTTACAGTAGCTTCGGGGCTAGTAACGAGTTCATTCTTTATGTTGCTAGCAATCTAGAAACTGGTTTTCCTAAGCAACACCCTCCACAGAACACTTACATAAGGATGTGGTCTGTGGGAACAGTCACAGCCGCCCTAACCAGATGTAAACTAAGTCGCGTGACAATTTCTTGGCTCACTCTTTGGCCAACTGGCATCTACGTCATCTTCGCCAGAGCAGAAACTCAGTGGTAAGTTGAGGATCTAAATAGTATATGGTCTGTGAGACCTCGCCTGTTTCCGGCATTCTTCGCTTTGGGGTAGGAAACCTTACCGAATGCATCCGTGCCACTCAAATCCATGAAGTGAGACCCGCTCGATTGATGGTAACCATTATTTCTCGCCCGAGTGAATCGTGAGACATTTAAAAAAAGTCGACGAGATCACATGAATGGATTTGGTCGCAATATAACCCTCTCGATCGATGGTAGCCGTTATCGCACGTTTATTGTATGACATTTATAAAACCACTGGATAAGATGCCATGCATCGATTTTTTCGTAGTATGACGTGGTGCTCCCCATGCCGACAGGCGAGCAGCAAGCCGCAAACGGAGAGGAGGAGGCGGCAGCGCATCAACCAGTGCGTCGGGCTGCTCAAGAACCTCGTGCTGGAAGCCATGGGCAAAGATGTGGGTTTGTGCCTAATCAAATCAACCAATACAAGGTCCTTATGTGTGTTTTGTAATACTAGAAATTTCAATCATACAAAACGCTGGGAGCTTTTCATTTAATACTGGTAATATTGTTGACATAAGAATCACATTCTTATTGTCAGAACAGTCGGCATCAAATTTAAACGGATGTGCGTTTCAAAGCTTTCAGTCTTCAAATTTGATTTATCAACTTAAAAATACGACTTTTTTTGACATTTTTCATAACAGTATAAAACAAGTGCATTTCTCAAGATACCACTCTAAAGGTTTTTTTTTTGCAGCCTTCTCAGTACACAAAACTTGAAAAAGCTGACGTTTTGGATATGGCGGTGCGGTACGTTCAAACTCTCCGAGAACAGCAGCAGCAACGGCCGCCAGATGGGACAACACCGCAGTCAACGAGCACAACTTTGCCTCCAGTAGTTGACGCAGCCACAAAAACCGAGAGTGGTGTGAGTGCTCATGGAGCCGCAGCTTCGGTAAAACAGAGACAATTCAACAGTCCCCTTTTGCTCTACAATCCTGTGGGCAGAGGGAATTATAATGAAAGCTATTCACATCCTCAGCCAACTTCACCTCAGTATCATGCCGGATTCTCGCAGTGCTCCTCCGAAATTGAACTTTACTTGAGGATGCTCAAAAATGTGCCAGGTGATCTGCCAGACAAGGTGGCGTCTCACTTGAACAGTCTTCTGACCAAAATTAAATCCGAGGCTTCCGAAAGCGAAGCTGTTAAGGAGCCAACAAAGCTTACAGGCTTATCTCCTTCCATTCAACCTATTCTATTGCTGCTAAACCCTATTTCAACGGCTCCCATACCGACGGTACAAATGGTGGCACAGCTGGCTTCTGATCCACAAGTGCAGGTGGCCAGCAATACAATCACAACTCCATTGATGCAAGAACGCTCATTGTTTCATCCCAATGAAGAGCTGCCCCAAGAGTCGCTATCGCTTCATTCAAACCCAAATCAACTGGACGTATCACCAGCCAGCAGCTCTACGCTTGGGTGTCATTCCATGTCTTCAAGAAATACGCCCAGCATGTCCATAGATGGAAGCCCGACACCGAATTTGAGCCCATGCCATTCAATTATGTCCGACAAATCATCGGTCGGTTACTTTTATTTCAGTGACGATGCAGATCAAACAGCCTCTCCTGAAATGGTAACAATGTACCGATGCGACGAAAGTTTCAGTGGGGATAGCGTGCATTCAGACCCCCAACATCGGATGCCTACGCCAGGAACAAGTGCGAGCTGTCCAGCAATTGGACCTTCGCATCCGACAACGAACCTAACGTCTTCAGTGCGTGATGAACTCATGGCGCGACACTCCAGCACTGATCAGGTCGGTCATCCAGAGAACAGTGCGCAACCCTCGTGTTCATCCAATGTGCGACACAACTCTAACTCTTACAAAAATTCCCTCCAAGGAAATCAGGCTCTAAATTCAAGAGCCTTGCAAGAGAGAGAACTTTCAACCATGTGGCGACCGTGGCACAATTAGAGTTTCTGTTATAAGGACAGCGTAACAACAGCGCACTTTGTATGACAAGAAGTAGTGTTGAATGCAGGCAACATATTATATCACCGAACAGAACGACAAAAGACACTTAGAGTTACCAATACGTACGCTTCAAAAGTAAAACAAATCTGACGAATCGTTACTCGTCTCTTCAACAGAACGTTGGTTTGTCCAAGCGACCAATTACTTATAAATAGTAACATTACCTTTGGTTCATAAGTCAAAGTTTCCACTGTTTCTAAGGAACCCAAAGATGTAGACTGCTTACTGATCCACCGGTTCAATACTGAAAGGAAATCTCCCCCTCCTCCCCCTTCCCAACCGGTTTCACACTGAATTTTCAGAGGTACTTTATTCTAATCAAATGGAACCACACTAAGATCGAATGAAGGCACAGTCAATTTGTTGATGTTTTTGTCAAAACTTGAAATGGAGTCTAGCTTGAGTTGAAGCCACCACAGCTAGCGCGCTGACTTGTGATGGGGACATTGCGATCTCATGTGACATTGAGTTTTGATATTAGTATCTGCTCGTAGATAAATTTTTTTCATTGAGAAATAAGTTCAACAAGTGACCATGCTCCTCAGCAAACAAGACATTTCAACGAGGATGAGTTAACTCTCCTACTCCGTGTAGAAAACAACTTGCTGGATTTGAAGAGATCACCATTGAAGGGTTGACGAAAACAGTCCATCTCAACTGAGTGTGTAGAAATATGTCTTCCTTGAACTCGTATGATCTCATGTGTTGAACTTTCCTTGACGTGTGTTGTTTAGGTTAGGAATCAACGACGTTCTTTAAAGTTGCGAGTTCGAATACCTACAGCTAAAACAGAGAGAAATGTAGAAGTGCAATAAAGATAATATTTTTCCTGCCTCGTACTCGAGCATATTATGTTATTATCATTATGCTATTTTTTAATTGAAGAAACGTAGCACTAAATTTACCATTTCATTCGGAATTGTACTTCTGTACTGCTCACAGCGTGCCATTCTTCTACGGAAAAACCAAACATAGAATAATTCTTTTGGTGCCAAGGCAACGCCACCAGCGCTCTCAGAGATTTGCCAGACTTGGACAGGGCAGAGGAAGGACTATCGCCCATCATAGGCCCAAACTACACTCCAATGCCATGCATATCAAAATAACTGAAGGAAATTGTGAAATTAACTTGATTAAAATCTCCTCGGTTATGCGACTACCAGGACTTTCAAGTGCACCTTTTTAGCAAGTGAACAGTGAATTTTGAGAAAACTCGTGTGTTGAAAGGTGAGATTACAGCCCTAAAACTTCTAGTTTTGATTAATGAAACGTAAAATGCGATTCAACCAAGGTTAATATTTACCCTATTCATGAAAATATAAACTCAAAGTAAACTCTTAATGCTAGAAGTGGACTGAACATCAATGGGAACTCGTGTTGTGAAAAAGTGTCGAAGCTAAAGGAATCCTATCGTAAAGTCAGCGATCCGTTTCATTTCTCTAATGAGAGATTAGCAGGCAAGACACAACACGCCCTCGGGAGTTTCTCGACACTGAAGTTGAGCAGAGTTCTCTATGTCATGCAGGCAGGAAGTGAATTATATGACAATAGTGATGTCCATTCCCAAACTCTTATGGTTTTCCTCACACTGTAACACGTTAGCTGCATAACTACCAAGATTTCCATCAAGGCAGTTGAGCGCCCATCACAAAAAAAAGAGGACGATGTTGGCCGCTGCCACGGCTGCTCCTGCTCTACGTTACTAGCTTCACAAGAGGTTTGGGGAAGGCTATGTTTTCTGCACAAGTTATTTATGTTCGAGTGAAACTGCACCCATTTAGTGTAATGTCTTCGTTCCGTTTCCCAGCACCAATGCACCGCGCTTACTTTGTTTAGTTGATTATTAAGCAACACGTGGACTGTGGAGTTCAACAGTTTGGGTGGAAGGTTAAATGCTTTCTGTTACCTGACGTCATCTGTTTACTGCGCACAGCATTGAGTGGTCACTCAACGTTAATCTTGGTTCATAGGTCAATGTTTCCACTGTTTCTAAGGAGCCTAAAGACGTAGACTGCTCGGTGATCCTCTTATTTCATCCTGCAAGATCCTCGGTTCTATCGATCCCACCTCTATTTCCGGTGTCAAACTGAATTTTCAGAGATACTTACGTTACCCGTCAGGTAACGTATAATTTATAGCAAATTAACGAGAATACATGACTTTGTGGGTTAAACCTTAATACACAGCGCGTGAACAATACTAATTTTACCAGGATGATAGTCAATTTCTGTACTTTGTGTCCATTAGTGGGATTCCAACTCGTTCCTTGCATAAAAATTCCGTAGAAGCGCATGAAATAAAATGGACGCATTACAACGGATGCCGCGGAAGTGAACAGATAAGTTCTGTGATAAGGAATTCTCACTTATGATCATATGAGGAATCAATTTTGCATCAACCAATGTAATTTAGCAGTGCGTATATATAAAGAATTTAAGAATTTATGCCAGGAAATTGTCCAGTGCTTCACTCCTGTTACAGCCGAGTAGGATGATCGCATGAGCGGTGTCAGTTTAGTTGGGATATTGTCTCATATCATCCAGGGTTGATGGTTGTGCTCTCATGTGGCTCCAACTCGTATAAGAAGCATGAACAGTTTGAGAGGCAGAAATGGCCCGTTTTATTTCCCACATTTGAAAGGAAGCGAATATCCTGGAAGGATGCCAACTCTGTCCACGGTACAACATAGTTTAGTGAATAGAGCCTCGTGTTGTTTGCATCAGCAATTATAACCACCATAGTGGTATAATACACCATTTGCGCACTGCCAATTGTGAATTTTTATAATAAATGTACGGAAGAGCGTTCCCATTTGTTTCATTTTGGAGCATATGAGCTCGAAATTGCTCAATAAGGCCTGCGAAAAGCTGTCACTCGTTGCTAATTACTTCACGTATTGAGCGCAAGAAGAAAGAAACAAACAGAGGCTTCGTCATTAGCTAGGTAATCAACTAGTGTTAATTTAGGAAAGTTGCACTCGCTACTGAAATGCAGAGCATAGGAAAACGCATAATTCTCATGTAAGTTTTGATAGTTAAAATAGCTTATATTTTGGTAACAATTTCACGCGCAAGTCTAACTAATACTTAATTCGTGGAAACACTCGTTGAAGCCACGGTGATGTAAAATTTCTTTAAACTTGCGTCTAACGTAAACTTGAGGACCAACGTTTGCCTCGCCTCGGCACATACGTTTGCCCCGTACTACGTTTGCCCAGTACTGCACGTCACTAAGGAACTAACGTTCCCTAGTGCCACCAGTTACAAATTTCGCTGACAAACATCCCCCTGCGCTGCACATAAAATTTCACGATGTATTTCCGTTCCATGGACCGCTACGCGTCTAAAGTGTAATTCCAATGAGAAAATAAGCTTTCTTCGACATCGATTGTTCTTCTTGCGTTGTTCTTCTTGCGGACCAAAGACATCGGTAAAAAGGCCCAATTCTTAATTATTCGCGTAGTCAAAATCTAACCCTGGACTGACAGGTCGCTAAAGGCCACAAACTTCCGCCCTCCGCGAATGTTGAGAGTCAAACTAAGGGACAAACAAGTTAGTAGCTCTTTTGCCACGTTAACTCGTAAACTGCCAAGTGAGCCACCAGTGGTACACAGAGGGAATTTTCATAAAGCAGCCAACAACCAGTAGTCACAGACTCAGTTTTCACAAATACTTAATCAAAGCTAAATGAAGGCACGATCCATTTAATGTTCGCTGGTGGCTGAATATTGAACTTTAGTTCAACCCGTGGCGGATGGCGTGTTAATGAAGCGTAGCAGCATACTTGAAAGAAGACATTAGCAGATACTGAATGCAAGCTCATACAACGTCATGAACCACATTCGATTTCATAAAAGAGTACTTTTCATATGCTGGACTGTAAAGTTTCCCAAATCGAGGCCGTTTGAGGGCAGTGACGCTATCAGTGGCTGCCATAGGGTCAGATTGTGCTTTGTGAACTGCTGCTCACATTCGCTCGTAGTTCAACACAGAGCACACAAGTTTCATCCATCATAACATCATAAAGGATCATAGTTTGGCAAGCAACATATAAAGTAGTCCAATATTCCGTTGGGAGAAGCAATTAATGACTCCAGGCCTGCCCCTGCGCGACTCATTGCTTAATTTCCCAATGCCGGATTTATTTATTACCTAATCTGATGTATAACATTGAGCAAAACCAATTTCTCATAACATGATGAATACTTTCCGTGGAGTTTTGCGGAATTGAAAACCTTTTTCAACAAACGGTAAGTTTCTTAACATTTTATCCTAAGAAATCGATTAATTAGTTGCATCTTTCCAAAATATGTAATAAAATAAATTCCAAATTATTATGCAAACTTAGGCGAATTCCTGCTTGCGGGTAAGTAGTGCAGCACATATATATATTCTCCGAAATCGATCAATCAGCTGTATTCTCCGAAAGTGCTCTAATAAATTTCACATTAATATGGAAATAGATTCCAATCACTGCACGCAGGTGAGTAAGTGGTGCAGAGAAGACACATGCGGTGTTCAGGTGAGCGCAGAGAGGACTTGTGGAGCGACGCAGCCACACTATCACCACTAATTCTCTGGTCATCTACCTCACCATTATCTTACAGGGCTAACAACAAATCAAATAAATGACAATAAACGGTCAATATTGATTTTAGGCCTTTCACGGAAATTAATAATTCCGTTCCAAAGAATCACTAATGGAACACATTTAAAAACGTTTTACATGAACGACATTCTGCTCGCTGATGCGTTATTTTCGATTTATTCAACTTTGTAGTTATATGAACGTCGTATATAAAAGTGAAGGAACGGACACGTAAATATGCTGTAATACGGTATTAACGTAACGATGGGTGAGGTTAGGGTAGTTTATGGTTGGTTAGTTAAATAAACTAACCTAAAATAACATAAATCAACCTAAAATAGCTTACCTTAACTTACCCAAACCGTCTTTGTTCGCTTACCGCCAAGAAGTGGGCGTTTCCAGCCCGAAAAGTGGGCGTGACCCAACAATGCGGCGACTAAGCAACCGACCATATAATGTTATTCCTATCTAAACGTAATTATTGTTATATCTCGAAAATAACGCATCAGCGAGCAGAATGTCATTCACGTAAAACGTTTTTAAATGTGTTCCTTTAGTGATTCTTTGGAACGGAATTTTTAATTTCCGTGAAAGGCCTAAAATCAATATTGACCCAATAAACAAAAATCATTCTGAATGTAGACAATGTTCCAACAATGCAGGTACGACGCAGCCGACCATGTAATGTTATCTCGAAAATTAAACATCAGCGAATAATATGTCATTCATGTAAAACGCTCTTAAATGTGCTCCTTTAGTGATTCTTGGGAACCAAATTTCTAAATTTCGTGTGCGCATTGAAGTAAATATTGACCTAAATGTATTTGCGCAGTAAAATCAGTCATTCAAATCTGCTACTAACAATCTAATCTAGCCAACCTTAACAACCGTGCAAACGCAGTCAACGCGTTAATTTCTCACAGGGTACAGCTAGAAATCTAATTTAAAAATACATACGTACATGAACAGATAAAATTAAATTAATGAAAATTAGATTCACTCATTTCATTAGGAAAAATACTCACCATCATATAGTGACGGTTTCCTACCACGGGTTGACAAGATGACAGGTGATTTGCAATCGTCTCGGTTCCGTCCTAGTTATCCAGCAAAGTAAAGGTACAGGCGTATCGTCTCGTACACCGGAATCAGAAGAAAAACACTAGTCACCCTTCTATTACTGGTCATTATCATCTTTTGCTAGTTTCCTCATTATAGAACATTCGAGAGTTTCGAGTAACATTTTGCCACCTGCACTTTGAGCACAATGATAGACTCTTTCACGACAGCGGGCTAGTTCACACAGCACCTAGTCGGAAACTACGCGTGTCAGGCACAGTCGTCCGAGGGTGCGGATGACGGTGGTATTAACCATGACCGTATTGGCCAGTAGGCCAGTACACTGGGTGACTTTGCTAGGTTAAGAAGAAAAATTTCTAGGAATAGAGACGAAAAATTTAACTTTCAAATATACGTGATTATGATGAGTTGGCTAGTGCAATCGTGAGAATTATTCGAAATTAGTGTTACCTGTTACTTTCAGTCTGATTTCAATGAAAGTTGAGGGAAGGAAGCGTATTTTTCATACAAATGTAATCCTTTAACTCGCAAACAAATTTGAGCTAGAGTAAATTGATGAATGTCACTACTTTTTCTGGCCTAAATTTGGTATGCGTCATAAGCGGTACGTTGACACTTTTGCTGTAGAGCTAAATAACACAATAAAATCTTTTTCGTAAAGGAGGTTATAAATTTCAATTGTTTTGAAACATTACTAGTGCTTAAATAGAGATGTGAGTATTTTCAGCTTGCTATGAAATGATTACAAGAGAAATTTCGACTACTGAAAATATTTAAACGATTGTGAAACTTTCGCTCGATTTAATTCAATTCTAACTGTTGGGTAACTTGAGGGTTTGTAGCGTTATTTAACCAGTTCTTGTTTGAGCACGAGCTTAAGCAGAAGTGAAATGCACGGGAAGCGTGAACTGAACGCTGGATTTTGCGGTATTGAGCACTTCTAACTTCAGTACTCAAGCTGTGCTGACGCATATATCAAGCGATTCTGAAAAATTTGCTCTAGTAAATTCATCCCTAATTGTCGGAGCTTGAAGTTGTGTTAAGCGATTTTTACTTGAGTACGAGCTTAACCAAAAGTGAGAAGTGTACGGGAAGTGTGAACTGAGCGTATTGTACTCGTATTGAGCACATCTTACCTTCAATTGTTATTGGAACTTGAAGGAGAGCTGCATTATTTAACAGATTTTTGAGTACGAGCTGCACAAACAAAAGTCAGAAGTACGGGAGTGCGAAGTGAGCGTATTGTATTGAGCACTTCTAATTTTTAATGGTCGGAACTTGAAAGTGCGCTGCTTAATTATTTGACCGATTTTTGAGTTCGATCTTGATCAAAAGACTTAAACAAAAGTGAGAAGTGTACGGGGAGTGTGAACTGAGCGTATAGTATCGAGCACTTCTAAGTTCAGCCCTCTACCCGTTGTGACGCGCACGCTTAGCGGCAGCAGGGGGGTGTGCTGCAGAGCGCGAGGGGTCCGCTGCCAAGCGCTGCAGTGTGTCTCGTGCGGTGCGGGAGTGTAAGGCGATGTGGGGTGCCCTCTCTACCCCATCACGGGTGCAGTGACCAAGGTAATACGACGCAAGTCATGCCTGCACTTTGTGCGCACACATCACCCCCCTTCCTTTGATAAGTACTGAGCACTTAGTGCGCAGGCACATCCTTTGTCATGTTCTATTTCAAGGTATTTCTACCCTATGCACGCCAAAATCTGGGAAACATTTAACCTAATTAGTGCTTGAACTACACCACGAAGTTTGTACACTCCGTGCGCGGGCCCATCCTTTGTAGTACTCTATTTCAGGGCATTTCTTTGGTATACTCGCCAAAATTTGTGAAACCTTTTACCTAATGAATGCTTGAGCTACACTACGAAGTTCGCATTCAATGTAACACACACCTGAGACCCAGTGATGATCAGTTATGCTCACTGTAGCATCACAGTTCGCAGGGCTGCTTGAAGGCTCAGCGACAGTGAGTGTGCGACTCCACGGACATGGGTCACCCGTGATAAATGTTTCCGATGAATTAGAACTTGGTTTCATTTTCCAATGGAAGACTGGTCAGATTGCACTCGATATTGCTCAGCTGAAACGTTGGCAGGGAATATAATCTTCCTCGCTGCCACTCGCCGTGCCCAACAATGGGTGAAGTGCTGAGCTGCAGATGTGAGGCTTCTAGGAAGAGGCACGGCCGCTGTGAGCCCCGACTTGTGGGCGAGATGCGAAAAAAAGGATGTTTTATTCCAATCAAGCCTGATACATATCATCTTCTATACTGGTCTTTCAAATGCATTATGGAATTTTATTTCGGTGTTTGATTTCACGTGCCTTTAAAATTTCTCCACTTTTCTAAAATCACATTTTAGTCCATCGGAAATTTTAAATAGAGCAACTCTAGAGTAAAAATATGAGCAAGCTAAATAAAAGACGACGTTTCGACCTTCTACCACGGTCATTATCAACGTCCATCTGTAAAAACGAATGGCAAAGCTTAATAAAACTGAAGGGGCAAAGCCATTGAACATCGGTCAGCTTGGCTAAATAATTATGAAGTAAAATCTTAGTGGCTCAAAATAAAAATTAGGCAGCTAGTTGGGTAAACGGAGAAGACTAGGAGAGGGAAGTGCATTGATCGAAGCTAAAGTAAAAGCTAAAGTATAAAGTAAAACACCAGGACGCCACACCAACAGGACGCTCCGGTCAAGCCGGTGCCCATTTCCGACACCTGGGTAGAGTGGGGCATTGTGGCAGAGTTCTCCCTTTTCCCAACGGGGAGAAACCACGGAAATTCTCGAGCGTCTCATTTCCTTGTGAGAGCGAACGTTCTCATCTCGAACATGCTCCTCAGATTTAAAGTAAAAAATGTCTAGTTTGTTCATCATCTTCGGGCTTACAACTTCACTGATGGGTTCTGAAAGTTTGTTATTTAGTCTGCGGAGCGCTTCGTAAACACGCTGTCATCATTCTCTGTTCTGGACAAATCTCGAAAAAATCAAATGCAATCAAAATATGTCTGACCACTTCTACAGCGTTTATAGAACGGATCCATGGAGAGCTCTGAGTGTATAAAGAAGAATATTTCGTTAAGAGAGCAGAAGCTGCTATTCTAAAATAAATGGTTTATAAAGATCATTGGTCTGGTGTTTGGCGTCAGGAGGAGACGTGCCCCTTAGCCGCAGGCTGCACAGCGAGACGACTTTGCACATCATTAACGAGCGAGTTTGTTTCTGTTTTATATGTTTTGATTGCCAAAAACATTGTTACATGTATGTATTGTATGTATTTATGTCAGTGAGTAGCAGTACTCATGAGTCCTGCTGTTCATTTTCTATGTGAGATTTTATGCTTAAGTCACCGTCAACGTAACTGCTATGTGAAGAACTGAAATTTTGGTCTCATCTGTTCTGATGAGTGCAGTTCACGAGAATCAACAAAAACCCCTCACATGTAGTGTAAAGCTTGATATGAAATCAATGAATATGATGATGAAGGAAATCAAATAATCAATGCTAGCATTAAAATTTCGGTGGCTCACCAGTAAATTTGATTTTATTGAGTGCCATCTTTTTATGCTAGTCTTTCCTGTAAAACGAGTGTACAGTTTTTTATATTTCAATACTCCCGTTTTTTCATCAAGTTTGCTAGATTGTTAACAACATAAGGAATGAAATGTTGCCTGGGAGTATTCAGACTTTGTGTCGAACGGGGACCAGAATTTTTCATTTCATTCTAAAAATAATATAATACGGTCAATACACCAAGTGTTTGGTATAACTACCAGCCAACGATCAAATATAAGTGAAGTCAAAGAATTTCACCTCATATAATACGTCATGTTTCTGGTTTGGTTTTTAACTTGTTCTAACAAAGCTTTTCATTTTCTCACCACCCAGGTTATCAGTGGACCACTTTTTTACATAAATATATTTTTGCATCAATATCACCCTTCGAAAATAAATTCCCGTGAATTCCTAAATTTGGAAGCGAGGGAGAAGAGAAGTACATCCCAAGCGAAGTATACCCAGATCCAGGAGTGTGGTGCTGGTCTCGAGCATCACATCACTCCGACCTCACCACACCTGCGCGGTATCCCTGATACATGCTCAGCGAGGTAGAGCAGTGCTGAGTTCACCTGCTATCCCAACGATGTCTCTTTTTTGTTCGCCGGGAACCTCAGTGCAAACTTCTGTCTTAAATATGATGAAATGTTTCCTCAATCAGAATTCATAGCGATTCTCAACTCTTTAATATCGTGAAATGTTCCGCTTGTGACAGACAGAATTCACTGCAATTCTCAAGAGAAGTATTAGTGTTATAATGTGACGAAAGCTTACGGCTCAAAATCCTGTGGAAAAAGGGAATCACAATGTGACTCGTGCATCTAAGTGTATGCACATGAGTTGAAAAAGTGATGCATTCAATACAAATATTTTCGACTTCATAGCTGCCGTATGAAGTTTACAGCGATTGTAGAAATAAGTGAGTCAAGCGAAAGCCAACTTGTTGTTTCAGGAAAGGTGTCGAGGGTTCTGATGGAATAAATTCACTCGTAGAGCTAGAGCTGCTACTTTAACATCAAGTCTGATATTGAAGTGAAATGAAACTTTTGAGTCACCTAAGAAAATGAAAGAAAGATGTTCAAGAGAAGAAAAGAAACTAGTTTGTCTTATCTTTGCCGCATTCTCCAGAGAGTAAACGTACTTCCCTCCTAAGTATAATAATTTCAGGGTATTTGCTCCCTTCCTAAAGAGCAATAAAATACTCCTTAAATCTTCGCTGAATAGGAAAAATAAAATTAACGCCAATATGACATGTTTTTCTAACATTGTGTCATCGTGAATGTGACTCAAGTGTTGCTGAGCTGTAAATTATGCCGGCAAGAGCCCATCATCACTGAGCAAAAATTGAACAAGATTGAATGGATGACGTGGCTTGCGAAAGAGAAAATCAACGTGAGTGCGGGCTTACAAACTTTGGTGTAGTTTTTAAAAACAAACTACAGTTGGAACGCAGGGTGGGGGCGCCTAGAGAGGAATATAAAAACAAGTGCCGGGGATTTTGAGTGAGTGTAGACACCCCTTTAAGTGCTGCGAATCCTGAGGGCAAGATGGCGGACACCAGCGGAGGTCCTTCTGTCAACGGCAACATGGACGGCATGCTGACGCCGGAGCTCCTCTACAAGATGAACAAAAAGATCGCCCAGCTCACCAAAGTAAGTATACTGCAATGTATTCCTTACGCTTGCACATCTTATAAAGACGATCTAGTTCGTGAAGATCAAAACTTAAATATTTTAAACAAAACTAATCTTTATACTATCGAATTAGATAATTTCGATTGCTCGCAACCCAGTTGATAGGAACCTATTTTCCCCCACTTGCTGGCCATCAATTAGCACTTGGGCTTTGCGTGATGTTTGGTCCACATGGCACCAAAGACGGCATTCTTGTGTCCCAGTTGTCGCAATTGGGTGCCATTGCGCTCCCTAGCTCTAGTTATTTTGTTTCACAGAGGAAATATTTGATAAACAATGTGTACTTGTACCTCGTCCCCACTTTTTTCAGGAGGGGGCGGAACACTGCCTTAACAGTGTTGTGTAATAATAATGAAGTAACATTTTGTGATCAGGCAACAATTTTGCTCTCCACTTTGCGCGACAGATATTTTTCTTCTGTTTTCATGGCGTCTAGTTCACAATGGTCTTTGAAAGACGTTTATTGCCATGCAAGGAAAAGCCACTGTTCAATTCTCTTGCAATTTAAAGTTTCGTTATTACAACTAAATTGAAGAAGAGACATGTACATATATACACTCTATTTGCTTCAAACTTTCACTCATCAAATCTCATTAGTAATATACACGTAGTTTGTGCTTTACTTGCATTTCTACCGTTTTTCGCTCCCAGTACACTTACGCTCCCACCTGACAAGTGTAAGAGCTGCTGATCAAGACGATGATGCACGCCACGGCCTTGCCCTTCACCAGAACTGCACCTGGCCAGATCTCAGTGATGTTTATGTAACTTGAAACGATACACAGAATCTAGCGCGACCTTGCTCCTCTCTTCGCTTGCTCTGTTCGGTGATTATAATTCTTCATGGCCGCAATTGTGTTCATCAGAACATGTTCACACGTCGTGTTATAACTTTCGGAACATGTTCACATGTCATGTTATAACTTTCGTACACAGTGCCCCTCCTTCTTGAAAGAGAACGCTTTGTGTTCTCTCAGTGCCAATTCTAAGACAAACGAAACGAAACTCATGACGCAAGCACTGCTATTTTAGAACGACCTGACAAATGCGACGGAGAAGAGGTACCACATCGAAAAAATGGTTCCTTCCACAGACACAACGTTAGTTGAAGAAATCTTTGGAAAAGTATAATCACGAGACCGTGCTAGGTGAAGAAAATATCAGGCATGAGATGCACTGCAACTTCACGCCAAGAGACTATCCTTAGACTCGAGTGGTTTAATAATAACGCAGGAAAACGCTCCCTCTTCGCACCGACCACTCGGTCGCGTGACTCCTCTTTAATGAGCGCAGGTGCGCCACCGGTGGCCACGGAGGGGATTTTCACAGTGCTAGTGAGAGACCAGTTGTCGCAAACTCAATTTTCATAAACACTTACTTAAAGCTAATTGAAGGCACGATCCAATTATTGTTTGCTATTTTCAATACTGCTTACTTCAATTGAATCTAAATTTGAGTTGAGTGTTGAACTTCAGTTTAACCAACTGCGGTCAAAGTTTTGATGAACGCATGGTGCACGGGGCAGGCGAGTGTGCAGGCGAGTGTGCAGGCGAGTGAGCAGGCGAGTGTGCAGGCGAGTGTGCAGGCGAGTGTGCAGGCGAGTGTGCAGGCGAGTGTGCAGGTTCGACTGTGAGATGTCGTCCGGTCGCTGGGTATTCGAGCAGTCCAACCTACAAATTTAATGCGCCGATCCTCATTTAAAGGTTCAGCATTAGGAAATAGTTTGCAAGTACTAGGGACTGGGCATGGAGCAATTCGCTGCTCTAATTAGAGAGCCGATTTGCCGAGCACGATTTTATGTAGTGCAGCCTGACCTAAGGGCGCTCTCGTTCCGGTTGTGTGAAATTGATCTTTCTACAAATTGCTTATCTCCTAGTCTGAGTGTTTTTATTTACAACACGTAGATGACGTACCTGGACACTCCCGCTTAGGAGGGGCACTGCAGGAGAGTGACTTGTGGCATGTTTTGAGGACTCAGCGCTGCGTGGAGGGTTGCTGAGGTGCACTCAGAGGAGCGGTCATACTGCGTCATGTTAAACCATTTATTTACCACAAATGATACAGAAATAGATTGTACCTTAATTCTACTACAATGGACACATTTGAGCATAATTACTTGTGGGCCCGAATAAGTTCAGTGACTTTTAGGGCATTGTTGTCCATCTTGCATTGTCCAAACTGTTGTCAGTCTGCCGGCGAGAAATGGTGCTCCTCAGTGACGTCGCTGGATACTGTGTCTCCACGGCAGAATTTGTAACGCTTGTGGCAGGAGCCTGTGCTGGATCTTAGTCTGACTTTTTTGCCACCTGCATGCATTTTTTTTGCCGCCTAAGCGATTTAGGCGATTAAATCGCTTAGGCGGCGAAAAGATGCATGCAGGCGGCGAAAAAGTTAGACTGGGATTGTAGGTTGTTAGGATGGTTGTTGATTTATCTAATGCGAGGATTTCATTTATACATCTTTTCTCTTCGCTCTCATCTCACACTCATGCCAGTCGAGGTGAATTTCGCGCTCACATGGCATCACTTGAGGATATTTTAATGTTATGGCGGTCGCCTCGAGCAACATATGCGATGCGTGCACATAACCAGTGATTCACCAATGCATCATTGTATCATGTACACTCGGTGCCCCCAAAAAGTCATTCACCGCATTTTTATCTATTCAAAATAGTTAGCATCAGTTCCATTCGGAATACATTTCTTTAAAAATAACACTATAAGTCAATGTTCTAAAAATGTTTATCAAGTAGTAAACTTGTTTTCAGTACCTTTAATTCTAAATTTTCACTTGCATTGGAGAAATGAAGACTCGTGGATAAGAGCTGTCAGAATTTGAAGAAGGACGCATAATTGGGTTTCATCAAAGCGTAAAGTCAACACGAGAGAACTGTACTGCAACCGACACAACTATCACAAGGATAGCCCGTTGGAAACAAGATGACGATCCCAGTTTATGTCGTGTAAATGGTGCAAGTCTTAACATTCTGGATGACAGATACAGACGTCCTCTAAACAGATTTGCGAAGAAAAAATCGGCATTCATCAATGTAAATGGTAACTAGCAACTTTTGTAGAGGCCATGAAACAATTTTAGGAAGAATTGCGCACCCCGAGCGACAAAGAAGCGAATTTAGCCAGATGCAAAATCACCAGAAATTCATTAGTTTCCCAAGCAAATCGAACAAAAACGCTTGTGATCGGCTCAAGAACAGCGAAATTGGACTGTTGAGGATTGAAAGCGTTTAACATAGTCCGATGACTCAAATTCACCCTCGCTTAGAATGATGGGTGAGTTAGAGCATGGCGACCGCCACGTGAAGCTATGGATTCATCTTGCATTGTCTCAAATGTTCAGATTTTTGGAAGTAATGTAGCGCTTTGAAACTGTTTGCTGGGATGGAGATGGATTTGCCACTCTTTGCAAAGACTAAATAAACGCCCAGGACTATATTTTAGTCCCTTGAGACTCGTTCATTCGTCCATAGAACATTTTTCTGAAAGACACAAGATATTTAAGGGCAACTATGCTCATATCTGCAGGGCTGGAAATATTGAAGATGGGCTTGTAATGAGGGAACATTTGAACGCATGGGCTTGCCGCCCCAATCTTCTGATCACAACCCCACTGAAAATTTATGAGGTGAGTTTGAGAGGACTATGAGGGACTCACCACCCTCTTCCTTCAATATTGACTGCTTTGGGACACAAAAATAAACTGCAGAGGATCCAGAATGTTTAAGAATTAAGACCAGGTAGTATAAAAGCTGTAATTTGAGCTAACGGAGTGTATGAAATAGAATTTCATTTCGTCTTAAACATTACAGTACGCGGGAATACGATGTAGAAAGTGGCTTTCTTTATTACGGGTAATAAAAGTAGAAACGCCGGCTACTACCATTAGGCTCGAAAAGCGCGTCTCAGAGGACCTGTATCATAAAAGCTCACCGCAGATATATAACGATGTCGCTCCGTTGGAGCGCCAGTTATATGAATTTGTCAGGGATTATAAAATCTAAAATAAATAAATGTGAAGACGAGCAAGCTCATGGGTTCGGAGGATCAGTCATGGTGGGGGAAAGTTGAGGTTTCCCACAAGGGAGCCTACGCCTCCTCCCTTCGCCCTGCCCCCCCCTTACCCCATGCCGTGCGGAGCGCAGTGTCCAACGGATTTGGAACAGGATGGGAAGTCACTTAGTTGGGGAACGCGGGCGCGGACGGTCAGAAACGAGAAGATCCCTGAGTGCTTGAACACGGTCGCCTAGGTCAGCTTGAGACTTAGAGTAGTAAAAACTTAGTATCGAGACACGGGCGTGAGTGGTCAAGTATCGACTCTGAGTAGCGACGCTAGTATCGTACGATTAAAATTTGGGCAAGGGACTTAGACTAAACTGTGGCGTAGGCACCCTTTGATAATATTCGAATGGCTTAATGTCCCGGGTTTTGTTTGATTGTCAGCTCACCAATCAATTGGCTCTAGTTCCCGGGTTTGTAA